>OVAN01008583.1:0-17963 GCA_900406275.1 Anastatica hierochuntica | reverse complement strand
AAAAAAAAAAAAAAAAAAGATGATCGTGTCAAAGATAATAATATTATTTTTGTCTCCCGTCTATTTACAAAAAAAAAAATTAGAGTTGATTTAAAACAAATAGTTGATGAACATGAATAATTTGAAAGGCCTGTAAAAGATGAAACATTATTATATTTAGTAATTGTTATCTTCTATTTAAATGTTTGCCAATTGTTTAGTTGTCCACATGTAAAAAATAACATTCATACACCGAGTTCATCTCTCTTTGTCTTTCTCCTTTAGAATTACTAGGAGATGGACCACGTTATGCGCGCTTTTTCTCTAACAAAATATTCATTCTCTTTGAAACAATAGTCAATTTTTAAATCAAACATAATTATTTTAGCTGGTTTTTATTTTATGGTTAAAGTAAAGCCTTTGATGATTTATATATACTATATAAAAAATTAGAGTGAAGATATTTTGAAAATTGTTGTTTTATGGCACACTATTTATTGTTGGCTCTTAATTTCTTATTTTTAAATATTATTACAGTCCTTAAAATCTTCTATGCAAAAAAAAATATCTTCTTTTTACCAACCAAATCGAAATAAATATCTTGTAACAGTATTATTTGTATATGATATTATAGTTTTACGGCACTCTATTTAGTTTTCACTTAGAAATTCTAAATAAAACTTTCATAATAGTTAAATATATAAATCTTTTTAATCTATTTTATAATTTTCCAAATTAATCTTGAAGATGTGATCAATGTTAGCCTATTGGGCAACAATAAAATCTAAGTTTCACAAATGTACTTCCGTTCACTTAGCAATAAGCAAACTTATCGTTTTAAAATATACTAAAAAGAAATCAATATAAGAATAAAATCTCAAGTTACCAAATGGATATTGAATCTTAAAAAAACTCGTATGATCCATGATTCTTCATGATTTGGTGAATACGTTTGATTCCTTTCTCGCTTCCAACCTCCCCTTCTCTCTTTAACCACTTCTAAAGTCATTACACCATTGATACTCTCCACCTCGATGTTCTTTCATGAGGTGGAGTTTTACGTATTTACCTATATGTTGTATTAAACTTGAACTTAGCTTGACGTGCAAGCTAAAGTAATTATCCTATTAGATTTTGAAGTTTTAATAAGTTTTTGATAAGTTTTAATAAGTTTAGGATAAAGAGTTAATTAAAGAGTTTCCTACTAGGGTTAGGAGTTTGTTTTATGTTTTTTATTTAAGAGGAATAGCCGAGTTGTGGCTAGACTCGTGAGCTGCATTGTGAGGCTTAGTTTTGAGCTATTTTCTAAGTTAATAAGAGAGAGATTCTTATTGTGTTCTTGTTTTTTCGATTCACGTTAACCTTCAATTGCTATCAGAGCTAAATATTTGTGTGAGTTTTTCGTGATCAAGCTTTGTGATCTCAAAACCAGAGATCATGAAACTTGAGAAACATAAAGAGACACGAGATTTTGTCTCTGTTTTGATTTATGCTTTGTCCTCTGTTTCATTTCTTTCTTTGAAAAAGAGAGACACTAAAACACATACATGGGAGACATCACGCCGCACACTACGACCACAGCAATAACGACGACGACAAAAGAAGGACCACCCCCTGTTATGTGCCTGATGCTGAATTCCTCAACAGTTTGGGCGATGCAGATGAAGATACTACTCAAAGTACACAAGGTGTGGGATGTGATTGATTCACCTGTGGATAACAGCGAGAAGAAAGACATTGCCATAGCCTTGATCTTTGTATTCATACCCGAAGCTTTAATTCTTCAGGTGGGAGAATTAGACACTGCAAGGAATGTATGGGACGCGATGAAGTCAAGACACATGGGTGCAGAAAGAGTTAAGAAAGCAAGGTTGCAAACTCCAATGGCAGAATTCGATCGATGAAGGATGAAAGACACAAAAACCATTGATGAATTTGTTGGGAAGCTATCTGAAATAACATCGAAAGTCGCGACCCTTGGAAAGGAGATTGAGGAACCAAAATTTGTTAAGAAATTCCTCAAGAATCTTCCACTAAAGAAGTTTATATACATCCTGGCATCCTTGGAACAAGTCATAGACCTTAAAACAACAAGTTTTGAGGAAATAGTAGGACGCTTAAAGGCATATGAAGAACGTATTTTTGAAGAAGAAGAAAGCAAAGAAGATCATAGTAAGCTCATGTATGCCAACATGGATCCTCAAAACTCGCAAGTAAATCACAATTCTTATGGTGGATATAGAGGACGTGGTCCTGGTGGAATATTTTATAATCAAGGAAGATGTCATGGGAGAAGTAGTGGACTGAGAGATTACTCTAAAATTACATGCTTTAGATGCGATAAAACATGATACTCCGCATATCACTTTCCTGATCGACTGCTGAAACTCCAAGAGGCACAAGAAGATGATACACAAGATGCAGAAGAGTTGATGATGCATGAAGAAGTTTATTTGAATGAAGAAAAGATTGTACCTAAAAAGTATGAAACCCAGTGATGCTGAGGAGAATGAGTGGTATCTTGACAATGGAGCCAGCAACCATAAGAGTGGTGATAAGAGATATTTTGCTAAATCGATGAATCAATTACCAGGAAGGTTTGTTTTGGTGATGATTCTAGAATCGATACTAAAGGGAACATATTGATCGAGTTCTTGGACAGGAAGGTGGGCTGAGAATGATCAATGACATATACTTCATTCTGACATTGAGAAGCAACATTATCAGCTTGGGACAAGCCATAGAATTAGACTGTGAGATAAGGATGAGTGGTGAACACTTGATAATGCATGATCGCGAAGGAAAGCTGATAGAAAAAGCTATTCGATCAACGAATCAATTATACAAGGTACGAATGAACATAAAGATTTGATGTGCATGTTCTCTACCACTAAAAGTGAATCAAGCAAATGGCACGCAAGGTTAGGCCATATAAATCTCGAAACCATGAAGTCAATGATTCAAAAGGGAGTTGTTGAAGGAATACCAAAGCTGATTGTGGAAAAATAAATATGTGGATCATGTTTGCTTGGCAAACAAACAAGACAATCCTTTCCAAAAGCAACATTGTTTCGAGCAAGCAAGGTGTTAGAACTTGTTCACAGAGATCAATGTAGACCAGTTACGCCAAGTACCCCAGCTGAAAACAAATATGTATTTGTGCTAATTGATGATCACTCGAGATATATATGGACAATACTACTCAAAGAAAAAGGAGAGGCATTTAACAAGTTCAAACACTTCAAGAACTTGCTTGAAAGAGATTCTAGAGAAGGTATTCAAATGTTTAGAACAGATATCAGATGAAAATTCTTGTCTCATGAATTCAATTCATTTTACAATGACTCCAGAATAAAGAGACATCTCACAACGTCTTATACCCCTCAACATAATGGAATTGTTGAAAGACGTAACAGAACTTTGATGGGCATGATGAGAAGTATGATGAAATATATGTCCATGCCAAACCACTTGTAGGACGAAACAGTTAGACACGCGACTTATATCCTAAATAAAGTATCAACTAGAGCTCTAAAGGATAAGACACCATATGAGTTCTTTCACGGGAAGAAACCTAACGTCGACCACATACGTACGTTTGGATGTATTTATTATGCCAAATCCGATAAACAACTAAGGGAGCCTAATGAAAGATCTCATATACTTGTTCATCTCAGGACGGAACCAGGCTCTAAGGCATACCGTATGTATGATCCGCAAGCAAAGAAGATTTTTGTTAGTAGGGACGTTGTGTTCGATTAGAACAAGGGATGGAATTGGAATCATCACGAGCTGAACAAGAGAAAGAAGGTGATTTTCGGATCATAACAGGAGGTTATGGGAATCGTGGGATTTAAGTCACAGGAGGTGACCTGGATACTAGAGAAACAGAGCACGATATCGCCGGAGAAGATGATCGAGAAGGTGATCAGAGTTACAGTGGCGGTAATCAGAGTTGCAGTGACGGTAATGGTGAAGCTACGTCGTCGCGAGTTATTGAAGAATAAGATGAAGGCGCGTCTGAATCTGAGAATCATCCCATGACAGAGACGACAACTCCTACTGTTGTTCCAAGAAATCACAAAGGTAAGTTTTAAAACCCAAATACCTTGATGATTATATATTACTTGTCGATTTAGAAGGAGAAGAACTTTTGCTATGTTTGAACAATGAACCAAGGAATTTTGATGAAGCAAAGAACTCTAGAGAATGGATACTTTCTTGTGAAGACGAGATACATTCAATCACAAAACTCGAATCATGGGATCTTGTAGAGTTGCCGATAGGTGTAAAGCCAATAGGCTTGAAGTGAATTTTCAAACTTAAGAGAAACTCTGATGGAAGCATTAACAAGTATAAAGCGAGATTGGTTGCCAAGGGATATGTGAAACAACATGGAATTGATTTTGACGAGGTGTTTGCTCTGGTAGCTGGAATAGAGATAATTCAATCCCGCTACCTCGAATGGTTGGGAAATACATCATCTTGATGTTAAAACGGCTTTTCTTCATGGAGAATTGAAAAAAAATTGTCTATCTTATGCAACCAGAAGGGTTTCGAAGTAAAAGGCAGTGAAGATAAAGTGTATAAACTAAATAAGACGTTATATGGACTCAAACAAGCACCAAGAGCATGGAACGATAAGCTTAACTGAATTCTTCAAGAACTTAAGTTTATAAAATGTATGAAGGAGCCATTTGTCTACCGAAAGTCTGTAAGTGGAAATCTCCTTCTTCTTGTTGTTTATGTGGATAATTTGTTTATTACACAAACAAACAAAGGGATGATCGAAGAGTTTAAGAATGAAATGGCATCTAAATTTGAGATGACAGACCTTGGGAGGCTAACTTATTATTTGGGAATTAAAGTTATTCAACACGAAGAAGGGATAACTCTGAGCCAGAATCGATATGCATCAAGAATCCTAGGGGAGTCTGGAATGAAGAGCTGCAATCCTACTCATGTGCAGATGGAATCTGATTTAAAACTAGCCAATCCGAGAGTGAGAAGGAGATAAAGGCCGCGAATTTTAGAAGAATAATCGGTTGTCTACATTATCTAATTCATACAAGATCAGACTTGGCATATTGTGTTGGTGTTTTGAGCAGGTATATGCAAAGTCCAAGGGAATCTCATAGAGCAGCCTTGAAGCAATATCTAAGATACATGCAAGGAACCACCTCCTATGGCTTGAATTTCAAAAGAATGGCTCCGGGAATATCGAAATTAATAGGATACAGTGATAACAGCTATAACATGGATCCGGATGATGGAAGAAGCACAACAGGTCATATTTTCTTTCTTGGAGAAAGTCCTATTTCTTGATCTTCTCAGAAACAAGACACAGCGACTTTCTCATCATTTGAAGCAGAGTTCATAGCTGGAACTGAGGCAGCCAAACAAGCGATATGGCTTCGGGAACTACTAAAGGAGATCACTGGAGTGATGGACGAAAAAGTGTTGATTAATTTTGACAGTAAATATGCGATAGCCCTTATAAAAATCTAGTGTTTCATGGACACTGCAAACACATACACACAAGGTATCATTTCATACGTGAATGTGTCGAGAATGATCAAATCATTGTTGAACATATCCTTGGGGAAAAGCAAAAGGCGAACATACTCACGAAAGCTCTTAGAAAGATCAAGTTCAAGGAAATGAGGGAGTTTGTTGGTGTTCAAGATCTCTCGAGTATGAACTTCAAGTTTAAAGGAGAGATTATTGGATTAAACTTGAACTTAGCTTGAGGTGCAAACTAAAGTAATTATCCTATTGTGTTTTCCAGTTTTAATAAGTTTTTGATAAGTTTTAATAAGTTTAGGATAAATACTTAATTAAAGAGTTTCCTAGTAGGGTTAAGAGTTTGTTTTATGTTTTCTATTTAAGAGGAATAGCCGAGTTGTGGCTAGACTCGTGAGTTGCATTATGAGGCTTAGTTTTGAGCTATTTTCTAAGCTAATAAGGGAGATTCTTATTGTGTTCTTGCTTTTGTGATTCACGTTAAACTTCACTATATATGTAAGTAGCTTTTCTTATAAGATGCAATGAAAGATAATCTATACCTTTTCAATGTTGTAGTGATATGATTTTTCAGAGCTTAAAAGAACTTCAAAGATATAAATATTTGCGATGATTACAAGTGTTACATCGTTTTTCTTGCTTCTTTGTTTTAAGGTGAAGTTGGCTTCAATCCAAATTTTTTTGACCCTTAGAATCTTTAGAGGTCTCTTGACTATTTGACTGTGAGCTATATGCATTGCTCTTTACAAAAATGTGACATTGAATGCCCTTATTATATTCTAGACAATGAGTACATATTGAATGAGATTGTAACTTGCCTTGTCATAATCTCGAATGACAATTGTGTTGAATCTTGAGGGTATTGTGTACAACCTCATTATAGTTTTGATCATTCTTGTTTATCAAGAGTGCGACATGCCTGCAAGTATTTAAATTACATTTCACTTCTTTACTTATTGAAAGCAAGCGACGACACAAATAAGACGTTAGTATGATACAATTTACCTAATTAGAAATGCATTATCACGTGAAGTCTGAAAAGGATTTTGAAACGGAATCACTCAATCACTCGAGGAAACGCTTGACATAATCAATTATGTTGGATGACACATGTGTGAGAAGTAAATGGGGAAGCTGAAAGCTCTCTGTGACCACAACTGCAGGTTTGATCAATATTCAATCTCTATACAAAATAGCTAAGGGATAAACTAAAGACATTGTACATTTAAGTCGACTCTCAAAGATCTAGGACTCGACCTGTAGTATCTATTGGTAACAAAACATTGCTCCCAACTTCCAAATATTTTGTGACGGTATCTGAGTTATAAATGTGGGCATGAGCACATTATTCTAGCAGTTCAGAACAGGGTTCCGTCATACCATAAAAGAGATATAACACATATTGATCTAAAAGCCAACCTAAAAATTCTTTGTCCATTTGCTGTCTTGCGGTTTGATTGGTATAAGAGCGTTGTAAGCATCGGTTATCAGAATAGCAGGTCAAACAAAAGATTGTAAAGTAGTTCCGTTTACATTTCCGAATTAAGATATACTGCTTCTTTATTGTTTGTTTTGAACAAAAAGTTGAACTCCATGAAAGTTGAACATGCGTACCTTTATTTTCGATGATTGTAGTCAACAACATAAATAACCTCCTCCCCGTCCTTTATTCTCTTCCAATTTCTACCACCCAGCATATGTCCAACAACATGAGGAGCAATTACAATACCCTCTCCCTTTCCAGATAGGGTGAGGATGACATTTTTGAGGCATCTTAATGATCTTCGAAGCGACAATATAGATTAATGAGTTGTTCAACAATCGAATACTCTTAATTTTTTATGATGTGCTTTGAAAATTTGAGAATTGTCCACACCACATACCAGAAAGATGGTAATTTTGTGAGTAAGTTAATTTGATCACATTTTGGAAAGCAGATTCAACGTCATCCAACGTAAACAGATCAAGTTCGGAGACTTACTACAAAACTAAGATAATCATCGTCATGTAAGTACAATAATGCGAACAACACATGAACGACATAATATAGAAAATTTAACAATGCTAATCAAAACGCAACCAAAAAATTGAAAACTTTCACCTTTCTGGATAGATATTGTCCATACATAGTGAGGATACCTAATCTATGAATTGGCTCAGTGGCGTAAACCGGAGCAGAGAGTCCAACTTGTTTCATGACATAACGAAGAGCACCAAGGTGACGCGTATCGAGATGAGAAAGCAAAACTGAAACCAGACGAATCGAAACCATCTCCAACACACAAGCAGCTCCATTTTCGAATTCAATAACCCAAAAGAGGGAGATGTGAAAGGAGAAATCTGGAATGAGGTTGGAGGCGAGATGGGTGAAAGATATCGTTCGAACCACAATCGAGAAGAGAGTTGAAGCCATCAATGGAGACTAAGTAGGAGAGAGGGTTCTCGTTGTAAACACCACACAGTAGGGTAACTTTCACCGAAGTACCCATTCTTCTTCTTCTTCTTCTTCTTCTTCTTCTTCTTCTTCTTCTTCTTCTTCTTCTTCTTCTTCTTCTTCTACGACGACGATAAACCTAATGCCACCGTGAACAGAAAGTGACAATGAGACGATCGGTTTTTGTAATCTTTAAGAGAAAAAGTGATCATCCCCCATCCCTCATCAATCACTACAATTCTCTTCAACCTTATCTCTTCAAGCGACGGGTTCGTCTTTGTCATGGCTTCAACCTTTCAATCCACAACCAAGCATAGCCACCACAACCATCAAGAACGAAATTGACGATGGGGAAGTGTAGCTTTACCTTCCTGATCAAAGATCTCATCTCTGAAAATCGCCGTATAACAGTTTCCTGCATGAATACTTAAGGTAAAATAGTAGGCTTGATTCTTAAGGGTAAACGTCTGCGTGAAGGCGATATGTTAAGAAGAAACTTGTGACGTGGCAGCATGTTAGAGTATGAGGTTGATTGGTAAAAGTTGTTAAGACTTTTACTTTTGTCTAAAGTTTTTTAAGTTAATTTTTTAACAATCACATTTTAACTGTCCTATTATCACTCACAGTTCCTAAAATCTCTCACATATTAACTTCCTATTGTTTAGTCTATGTCTTGTTTTTTTTCTAAAGTCACAAAAATGAGGCTGTTATTATTTTTTAAAGTCACAGTCCTAAAAGTTAAAGCCAAAACTGTTTTAAATAATTTCACAGCCACAACCAATATCTAAAGTCCCAAATAATCAGCCCCTAGGTTTTTTTAACTGAGGTTTTCTTCGCGTAGGTCCTGCTGAGATGATGTGACGAAGGAGGAGGCTTTCCCATCAGCTGAGGTGACGCAATGTGAGCTAAAAAGAAGTTCTTTTAATTAGTATAATTTTCTTAGGTTTTCAAAATGATTCAAAAGAATTTTTAGTCAAATCAAATTATCAACATATTGCTTCCATAAAAAATAAATTGACGATCATTCAAGAGTTGATGTTTAACCCAAATCTATCTGCAACTTGATCTGTATTTCTTAAAACCCATTATTAACATGTAAATAGTCAGGCTTAGTTAGATGAGTAAAGTTCTAATGACATGTATATAAAGAAACATTGTATATTTTGTTACCATTAATCAGAAGTTATATTTCATTTCTCTTTATCTCTCTCATACAAGTCTTTATATGGTATCAAAGCAAGAGAACTTCGATTTTTGGAATGATTTTCTTCTACTTCAATCTTTTTGAGTGATTTCTCTTCGATTTTGTGTTTTCTCTTCTTGATTCAGAATCTACCGAACTCGAAATCTTTATTTTCCTCAAATTTTTAGGGTTCTTGTTCACTTGCAATGTCATCTTCTTTGTCGATACCAAATTTGAATCCATTGTCTGCACCAGCTGTGAACCGCTTAAATGTCAATAACTATGATCATCCCTACTTTATTCATATTTCCGATCATGTTCGGATGCATTTGGTTACGGATCAACTTACAGATGGCGCTGACTTTAGTTCATGGTGGCGATCTATTCAAATGGCTTTGAATGTTCAGAACAAGCTAGGATTCGCTACTGGGAAGGTTTCTAAACCACTTGAAGGCCATCTTGATTCTGGATCTTTGTCTCGTTGTAATGATATGGTAGCAACGTGGTTGATGAACTCTGTTAGTAAGAAAATAAGACAAAGTCTTCTTTTCATCTCTATTGCAGATGGTATCTAGTCGTTTTAAACAGAGTGATGTTCCTAGAGTATACGAAATAGAACAACAATTAATCTCAATACGTCAAGGTTCAATGGATATTTCTGCTTGTGACACAGAGTTGATTACTCTTTGTGAGGAATGTAAAAACTATGTTTAATTTATTGTATGTTCTTGTGGCAAGTGTGAGTGTGGAATTGTCTTAGTATGGGAGAACCTTCAAGAAAGAAGTAAAGTTACAAAATTTCTAATGGAATTGAATGAAGGGTATGAGCAGGCACGACGTCATATACTCATGTTCAAGCCTTTTCCCAATATTGAAGAAGCATTCAACATAGTATCTCAAGATGAACGTCATAAGTTGATTAAACAAATTGTTTAGAATGATGTTGCGATATTATATACTCAAAAACATTGTAATCAAGTCTACTATTTTACCTTAAGAATCAGGAGATCAACCTTTTGTTGTTGCTTATAATACTTACAAGCAAAAGCGAAAACCAATGTGTACTCACTGTAGAATGTTAAGTCAAACAATCAACAAGTGTTACCAAATATATGGATATCCCCCTAGATATATACCAATAAGTTCATCTAATGGCATGCGTCCCTCTCAAACAAGCTTTAAAGGGTTGCAACTGCAACCATTCAGTAATGGCTTAAGACCTTTTCTATAACAACAATTTCAACAACAAAAGCCATTTAGCTCAACAACAAGGCCTTAGAAACCTTTCAATCCACAAGAAGTTGCAATTGATAATGTTGTTTCAAAAATTTAGAATCAGAATTCATATGAATATGGTCAAATGGTTCAGAACATGGTTCTTGAAGTTGCAAGATCTTCAAATATCTCTTTACCAACGTAAGTATGCTCTTTCTTTGCTTGAGGATGTTGGATTTTTAGGCTGCAAACCAATTTCACTCATATGGATCACACAATTCAGTTAAGTATCACATATGGAGAGCCTTTACCAAGTCCCACTCCATACAGAGAACTTATTGGCAGGTTGCTTTACTTAACAATAACAAGACCAGATGTAACCTTTGCAATAAACAAGCTTAGCCAGGTTATGTCTAATCCCACAGACGTACATATCTGATACGACTAGGTCCTCGGGATTACACACTCTAAGGTCGGCAATTAGATAATCTTGGACCGCGTAGGCCAAGTGGTGGAAATGGGGCGGAAGAAGCGAAGTGGACTTTCCAAGGGCTGCGAAATTCCCGTGGAGAAGTTTTTTCTTCAACAACACCGAGAGTAACCTCGTATGTGTTTTGAAGCTTTGCATCAACGGAGATCGCTCTCCTAGCAAAATATATGATGTTCCGAAGAACAAATGATTCAACAATTTAGAAAAGATTTATTTAAAAAGTTGAATGAATATTACAAGGATTGTATGGCCTTATTTTATAGCCAACAATTTGTAAAAATGAAGAGACAAATTATTTCTAGAAAATAACAAACAATTAAATTAAGAAAACTTGACCAAAAATTAAATATGAATTTGGAAAGTCATTTGGTCGCAAGTCTCTTCGTATTTTTCCTTGTCCTTTTGCATAGTCAAAGATCTTCGAATTGTCGTCAGATTGATCTATTATTCGACCATATTTGATATATGTCTTCATTACGAACTTTGGCGATTTATGGTCATATCAATATCCAAGCTGCACATAAAGTCTTGAGATACATCAAAGGGAATCCAAATAAGGGCATTCTTCTCTCTGCCACTTCAGAATTGAGCTTGAATGCATTTGCAGATGCTGATTGGCAGCATGCCCTGACTCACGAAGATATGTGTTTGAATATGTCTTTCTCGGTGAGTCATTGATCTCGTGGAAATCAAAGAAACAGCAAGTTGTAAGTTGAAGTAGTGTCGAAGCAGAGTATCATAGCTTAGCCAATGCTCTGAAAGTGAAGACTAAACATCCTGTGAATTTGTTTTGTGACAGCAAATATACTCTACACATAGCTTCCAGTCCAGTGTTTCATGAGCACATAAATTATGTGGAGGTAGAGTGTCACACTACAAGGGATTAGTTAAAAGCATGCTTCCTCAAACAATTCATGTTGCTTCCGCGAACAACTTAGTTGATTATATCTTCACAAAGACATTACCACAAGGAACATTTCATTCTCTTCTATCAAATATTTTGACTACAAGTCTTTACCTTCCTAAAGATAGTAAGGATTAAAGGTTTGAGAGGGCATATTAACATGTAAATAGCCGATTACAAGTTAGGTAGATGAGTAAAGTTATAAAGACATATATATAAAGAAACAATATGCATTATGTTAGAATTAATCCGAGGTTAATGTTTCATTTCTCTTTCTCGTTTAGGTCTCAATTCCCATCTGATGTAGGCGTTACAACTTCCGCTGCGTAGCCTGATCTCAAGAGCCCAATTATGCAATTGGAAATTCACCTCTTCCATTGATCAGCCTAACCATCTTTGTTTTTCAGCCTCAGAAACTACATACTGAATCACATAAATTCGAAACGTTTTAAGAATATGTTACGATCATCACCAATGTTAATTTTGATTATAAAATCGCCCAAGCTCTTTAAAGTTTTACACTGGGCGACGACAGTAGCAATTGATCTTCTCTTACCAGAAAACATGCAGAAACAGTTGCACAAGTTTAATATGCTAGTGCCTATTTGCCGGTTATTTATGCATTTCCCACCACACAAGTCAAGCAAAGAAGAAAAGGAAGAAAGCAAGAACAGTAACTCAAAATCTGAATTAACAACAGTCTCACTGGACCTGTTCTTTTGGGTAAAAACTATGCATCAGTCATTGCTGGAATGCAGAAGTACACATTGTCTACCCAATTAAGGGGGAAACAGAAGCAATTTCCCAAAGTCTTTTTAGAAATGTTTCTTTCTTTCTTATATGCTCTTTTCACTTTTTGTTAGTCCCTTCTCCACTATCCACCCACACCTACAAAGACAGTAAGCAGAAACCGCCAAGTTACTAAAGATAGTCAAGACGATGGGATTCTCAAACATCATATATCATTTCATCCTTCAACAAAACTCTGTGGTTTACTTGTTCCAAGAAAATGGGACAGTTAAATTGAATTATTTAGGCTTACCCTAAGTTCAGCAGCGCCATCCTATAAGAACATTTTGCGGTACTGCTTTTTCTCTTCATTGTCTCTAATAGTAATCTGCATATATACAATTTAAGTTATTAACATCCATGTAATGAATTTTACAGTAGAAGTTACGTCATTGCAACAAAAACCCTCAGATTGTTCACACCCATACCAACCTTTTTCATTACAGCAGCATATTCTTTCTTGAGACCAGCTGAAAATCAATCATGCCCACATGTAAATACATTCAAGTTACATTTCTCTCCTGTAGATTAGTAATAATGAATAAAACTAGTAAACCACAAAACAGTAAAAGGTTGGTGAATCATTCTCACCGTCATTTGGTTCAAATTGAAGAGCTTTCTTTAGGCTTTCAGCAGCAGCATCGATATTATTGAGAGCCACGTGTGCCTAACAATTACCACATGCACAGTTATGAAGCAGAAACCATCTTCATCTCAAGAGAAATCCATAGTATCTGTTATAATTGGGCCTAAGAATCTACAAAATTGTAGTGCATAACTTTTTTAAGTACCTGGCCTTGTCGAAACAATGCTTTAACATTGTTATCTTCATCACGCATAGCAAATTCAGTGTCCAACAAAGCTCCTTTTGCATCTCCAAATTTCAGCTTGCAGGCCTGCCAGTTATGATACAAAGAGATTGCACCAGAACAAAAATCAGTTATTGAGGAAGTAAACACAATCAAGTTGAACTAGTGAAAAACATCAGAAACATAATCAGAAATGCAATTAAATTTAAATGAACATTGATTAATAAATTTGTGTATGCCCCCGTAAGCATAAACTCATCAAATATTATCTTTAAAGTTCAAACACTGTTTTCAAAGTCCCTATCCTTTCGCAATAAAAATAATCAAGCAGGAGAAACCCAACATAAATGGCAGAGTTTAACAGTGTAGTCAGCTTCAGTTATTAGTTCGCATTATATTTTCCAGTCACCAATCATTCTATCGAAAATGCAGCCCATCCATTAAGGATTAGGCTGATCCAACGAAAATATTAAAGTGGAAAAACTGATAAAACGACAATATAATTAAGTTGTTCAGCAACAGATTCCAGAGACTGACATGCTTCAGATGATAAACACACACACCAATAAAGCGTATATAAATTGCACTTACAGCAGACAATTTAATTAGAAGGAATAAAGTTTAAGAATAGGCAAAAAAGCATCAACTTACAGCACTGTTAGTGAAGATTTGCGATTTTGTCTTGCGCAAGGCTGTACTCGTATCTACAATATCAAAAGTAGAAAGAGTGAGGCATAGATATTGGAATGCACAATATCAATATTCCCTGAGATGCAGTAAAACAAAGGATATATAGTTAAAAAAGGATGAACTACCTTGATCAATGCCTTCTTTCTCCCAGCAAATATCCAGATAGCGCAAAGCTTTGCGATACTTTTTGAGAGCCATCTTATAATCTTGTTTCTGAGGGTAAATTGAGGTAAGCAAAAAAAAAAAAAAAACCAACTCCAAGAAATGAAATTTGGAATATAAAAACAGGTATCCAATTCAAAACGTGGAGAAAAGCACCTTGAAATGCTCGTTCCCACAAGCCTTAATAAAATCAACAGTCTCCATCCACCAAGATAACTCTGCTGGGTTTTCATTCAGATCAACAGGCCAGTCAGGGTACACATCACCATCATTGAAAAAGTTACATATCCCATCATCTGCACCCTCGGGAATTTCACCACAGTCGTGAATCACAACATCCTGAGAAGGGCGAGCCTGTTCCTCCGTAGTAACATGCTCAATCGAACGAACAACTCCCATTCCTTTGGTAACCCTTCCAAATACAACATGTTTTCCGTCAAGATGGGAAGTGCGGGTTGTGGTAATGAAAAACTGAGAGCCATTAGTGTTGGGGCCAGAGTTAGCCATAGAAAGCATCCCTTTCCTCTCATGTTTCAGGTCGAAGTTCTCATCTTCGAACTTCAAGCCATAGATAGATTCCCCGCCAGTGCCATTATTAGCTGATATGTCCCCACCCTGAATCATAAATCCCTTGATAACACGATGAAATCGATTCCCCTGAAACAAAATACACCAAACAAATCACAAAGGACATAACTTTTAATTTTCTTCAGGACGATTTGTAAATAAGAGTTCCACAGAACAGTTGCAAGCTTCCATTCAAACGCAGAAGCTATTAAGCAGATATTAAACGAGTCGAGATTCTCAAGAGTTGACTCTAAACCCTAAATCGCAGGAACTCCACATACCCATTTCTACATTTTAAAGAAGCAAATACATCAAGAGAGAGAGAGAGAGACCTTGTAGTGGAGAGGGACGCCAGTATTGGGACCTATTCCTTTCTCGCCGGTGCAAAGAGATCGGAAATTCGCTGCGGTTTTGGGAACGACGTCATCGTAAAGCTCAAAAACGATCCTGCCTTCAAGCTCACCTCCAATGCTAATGTCCATGAAACACCTTGAGCGACCCATTCTTCTTCCTCACTTTCTCTGTCTCTTGGAAACACTGTAGAAGGAGACTTTGGAAATCAAAACGACAGAGAGAGAGACGCTTGAGTGAGAAACCCTAGGACCCACCTTTTGTTTCCCCCCTCCAACAAATTTGTCTTTTTTTTAATTAAATTATTTCTAGTCCCTTCGGCTAATGCTATATTCATTTCTATGAATAATAAACAATCGATGCAAGTTGGTTATTTAGCAACTATTGCCACTAGACAATAAATATATGCTTTCATATGTTATTAAGTTTTCTAATTAAATTCTTGTAAGGAGGTGTTCTTGGTTATATGAGGATATTAATAGATTTAGAATCCAAATAAAATCAGCAAAACCCTACGAAAGGTGATAGGCGGCGCCCTTTGGTGATGTTGATGATGATGGTGATGGAGGATTAATTGTGGTGGATCATCGTCGAGTCTCTCACATGCCCGGCGTGGCTCTCAGTCCTCTCGTTCCGATCGTGTAGAGAAGCATCGTCGTGTCTCCTCTCCTCTGCTCGTGCTTTTGTTCGTGTTTCATCTTCTCTGACTGGATCACGTCCCCTGTGGTGGTGTTGTTGCTCTGTTCTTGCTCTCTCGCCGGCAGATCTCCTCCGCTCTCGCAACGTGAACCTTGTCAGATCTCTTTCGATCTTGATCGGTGCTCATCTCTCCTTTGGACTCTCTGATCCATTGTGGTATAACTCTCTATCCCCTGTCTCTGTTATTCAATCTCTGTTTTCCTCCTTGCTCGACGTTTGCTCTGTTGCTTCGTTTGTTTTGTGTGGTTAGATGATCTGTTTCGTAGGAATATCACCACCGTGTGACTCACGCCTCCTACAATGCTCTTGTCGTAGATTGGAGAGTATTGATTTTGATACTACCCTGGTGTAGATAGTAAGACTGTTGTGTCAGATTACTACCTTGGTGTAGTCTACTTTCTTGGTCTGAACGTCGTCTACTCTCTGGATCTGTGAGCTCTCTGTTCCTGCTTCATGTGATCGCCAGTGACTATTTTGCTATCTTCCTGTACTACTCTGGTGTAGTCAGTACCATATTTTGGGTAACAGCTTTGTTACAGTTGATCTCTTGAAGAGATTGGTTCCTGCTTAGTATGGCTCCACGGTTCTCTGAAGTAGAGAAGGGCAAGGTTGTGGCTTCTTCCCGCCGTTGGGTCCGGGAACAACCTACTCGGCTTCTTCGAGTTGACACTTCGGCTCTCATAGAGGCTAATCGCCTTACTTTGATTGGCCGCGTGCTCCACCCGGGAGTTCAAAAATCGAAGGCGGTTATTAATTTCATCCCTCAAGTATGGGGACTTGCTGGTGTCATTCACGGCAAGGATTTGGGTTGCGGCAAATTCGGTTTTCGTTTCGAAACGGAAGCCTCTCTTCTCTCGGTGTTGCGAAACGCTCCCTATCACTTCAAGCATTGGATGCTTGTCATTCAACGGTGGGAACCAATTGTCTCTGACTCATTCCCATCGCTTATTTCTTTTTGGATTCAAGTGAAGAATTTGCCCATTCACTTCCATCAGCCTGACATTTTAAAGGCTATTGGTGAAGATCTTGGTGCTTTTGTCGAATCAGAACCGACGGAGGGGCGGGTCCGTGTTAATATCAACGCCTTGAAACTGCTAGTTATGGTAAAGAAATTTGCTTTTCATACTCGCGAGGAAGCTACGCTGGAGTTTGTGTACGAACGTTTGGAGAAGCATTGCTTCTCATGTCACTCTCTTCTCCATGAACAGAAGCTATGTCCAAGCTTCCTAGACAATGAAAAGGCTGATCAGGGAACGGTTCAACCGTATAGTGAAGCTAAAGTAACCCATGCTGCTCCTTCACAAGCTGTGTCACCTCCGCGCCGGCGACTCACTCCTCTGTCTCGCGAAGCTCACCAGAGAGTCTCTACTTCTCTCTCCCCAGGACGTGACTTCCGCTGCTCACCACGTCGTGATCAGCTTTCACGGAGATCTCGGTATGTTTCGCCACCTCGGAGACAAGGTTCTCCTCACTGTATGGCTGCTCCGCCACGGCGTTATGAGACAAGCCACCGCTCCCGAGACCAACATCATGTTGAGACTTATAGCTCGCGATATGATCTGTCACGTGAGCCTTATGCTTCACGTCATGCCCATGCACATGGCCATGACCAGCGTATTGATCTACCTTACGCCTCATGGTATGAACATCCACATATCCAGGAGCCTTCCCGCCATTATTCTTCTTCATCTCGTCGTGCAACGTTTCCTACGGGTCATGTTCCGTCTCACTTACCTCGCCTTGAGGACCCTTCTCGGCATCGTCCCTCCTCTCGACGTCGGGCTCATTCATCATCACCTATAGCTGCTCCTACTGCTCTTATTGAACCGCCAAAGGATTCTTCTCAGGCGGTGGAGAAAATCCCACAAGCTAACGCGCAGTTGGTGATACGCGGTGATGTTACGGATGATCTTGTAGAAGGATCGACAATAGTGCGCTCACGTAGGCCAGCTCTTGAGCGCGTGACTCTGCTGCTTCCTAATCCTCGGGTGTCGGCTCTAGAACATTTCAGGTTCGGTAATGGTTATTGATAAGCAGCTGGAATCGGGAAAGAAGGTTCAATCCATGCTAGTTTCATCTACTAACCTTCATGATGTTAGTGTTCACTTCGAGGTTGCTCCGTCAGGTGCCTCAGATGCTCAACTGCTAAGGCGCAAGGTACGAAATGA
>OVAN01008582.1:0-17964 GCA_900406275.1 Anastatica hierochuntica | reverse complement strand
TTTTCTGTCCAAAACCTGCAATAAGACTAATCAAACATGAACAAACTTGTTAGATTAGTAAAAGATAGTCGTAGCCTCACAATCTCTCTTTGATGCACTCGATTTTTCTGTTGAGTTTTCTATGAAATTTATGAATCCAAAGCTCAGCAAAGAAAAAACCAAATCAAATTGTAGAATAAATTCCCCCAAAATCCCCTAAAACAGAAAGATAGAGAGAAAAGATTACCACTGCAAGGTTTGAAACTTGTAGCGGAAGTTACAGCTGCAACCCCTTTACCACAAGAAGCTGGATTTCTCTTCAGCTTTTTCAGATTTTTTTTAGCTTTTTAGAAACTTTTCTTTTCTTTTGTTTCTTTCTTTTTGTCGATTTTTTTTTGGTAAAAGCTACTACTGTATCTAAGAAAACCCCTACAGAATCAAAACCGAAAAAGAAGAGAAGAAGATCGAAAAATTCTCTCCCAAAAATTGAAATTAAAATCGCAGATTAGCAGAGGAAGACAAAAGTTTTCTGTGTTCAGATTACTCTGATACCACTTGATGCAACTCAAGATCTTCTGAACAAGAAAACAAACTTTTCAGATCTGAATTTCAGGTTGGTTTCTGCGAAATTATGAAGAGAGGATTCGATGGAGGAAAAGTTGGATAGAGTTTGTTCAAGATCTAGAGAATTAACTCTTTATTTGATCAGGAACAGAAGGGCTCTTAGAGAATTAACTTTTTAGTAATAGGGTTTTGTTCAAGATGAATAATATACTCACTTTCTTAGAAAGAAGAAAGAAAACATAAAACTTTTTATTAGCTTAAAATTCTAGATGATCTACAAAAGTCTGCAGAACAAAGTATAAATAGCCTAAAACACCTAGGGTTTTCGAAAATCATTCTTCCAAAATGAATAAGAAATTCGACACCTCCTTAATAATTGGGCTTAAAATCAGGTCCTAAATTAAGAAAATAAACTAAGTCTTAAACCCATTAAAACCCAAAATCTAAGAAATAATGTCAAAGAAATACTAATATAAATCGAACAAATTCATATCTCGGTGGGCCCTTTCGCGTGGTTGTAGATTTTTGAATTGCCGTCAGATTAATATATTATTCGACTATATTAGAGTTTCGCTTGATGGGCCTTTCTTCGAGTGGACCAAAACTTGTCCAAAGACAACATCTTCATGGATATTAAAGTCCAACATGATTTGTCTTGAATCCATATGCTTCACTCTGTCCAATACCTCATGGATTATACCAATTAGCTCAACTTCAGCTTCATGCTTAGCCCATATTGCATCAAAGACACTCTAAGAGGTAAAGAAAGGAAAGAAAAAGGTAGGTCAAGCTTGTAAAAGGAAGATGAAAGATCCTAAGTTGAGAAAATTAAAATTCTAGAGTCCAAAGGACTAGAAAGAAATTATCAACCTAAATAAAGGTAGAGATAAGAGTTATAGTTAATTGAACAAGAAAGCAAAAACCTTAAAGTGTGTTACTAAAAAGCTAAATGTCTTGATTGAGAAGTGATTGGGGTGTTTTTAGTGGTTTGTCAAAAAAGAAGAAAGGGTAGAACTAGGGAGTTTATTTGGGATGGGGATAATTAGAGAAGGTTAGTCTTTGTACGAGCCAATTGTCCCTTTCTCCCTCGTTTTTACTACTTGAAATGCATTTCTTCAATGAGAGGAAACCATAAACAATTAAAAAAAGCCTCTTCTTTCCACTCAAAAGCCTTTTTCTTGGTTTTTGATTTCATGCCCATAGGTGAGGTTCCACATATAGTTACTAAATGAATGTTAAAGAGTTGTTGAATATGAAATGCTTGTGAAGGTTTTGGCGTAGACTAACTAGCATGACTTGGGAAGAGTATGGCGAAGTACGAGAGAATAAGATTGACTCTTGCTACTTTCTACTACTTCCTAAGGATTTCATTTCAACCACCTTTGCAAATCCTTGCGATTATAAGTCCTCGCTTTCAAACCTCTCTCCCAAACACTAGTACTTGTCCAATTGCTTGAGGAAAAGCAAGATTCTAGTCCATGGGAGTTGATATTTATGAAATTTGCATGATTTACGCTTAGAATTTAGTTGCATTCTCTTAGAGTTTAAGTCCTTTTTAGGTAGTTTTAGTATGAGTTCTTAAGTAAAAGTCTTTAGTAACATATAGATGTCTCAGGAGATGCATTTGTACATTATTTTCCTCTCTTCTACCCTATTTCAGGTTGCCTTGACCAAAATGGATAAATCCCGGGACTCAAACGCAAGAACAATCGCGTTTAGCACTAATTGGAGAAAGCTGGCGGCCCAAGGGGCATTGGCTGGCGGTATGCAATCTTCAGGACGACCACCAACCAACCATAGCACAAAACTGGCAGTCATGAAGGGTCTGGCTGGTGGTCCGAAACCCCCAGCCCAGACTCCCAACCTTGTTTATTTCACTTAAAATATGAGTTTTGACCCAATTTGTCCTGGGTCAACCCGACCCGACTTCTAAATTTCTATAAATACTCATCTTAAACATTGAGAAAACCCTAAGCTTTACTATTTCATAGAACTTTTGTATCTCTTTTGGATCTAGAGCAATCTCTTTGTTAATCATACAAAGTTTGCGACTTTATCATTTTTTCTTCTTCCTTTATGTTTCCTATTAGTTTATCTTTGGTTTCTATGAGTTATTTGAGCATGATTAGTGAGTAGACATCTAATGTAAGCATGAGTTAGGGTGATCAAATTAGATCTAGGTGTTAATCATGATGTTAGAGGTTGGGTTTATATAAATTCACATGATTTAGGTATGCTTAAAGGTAGATTTGAAGTGATCAATCAATTCTTAGATCCTAAGGCTTTCACACTTGGAAGGTGTTTGATGAAATGCCTAAGAGAATCTAAATCATGCTTAGCATTCTTAGCCTATGGGAATAGATGATTAAGGTGTTAAGTAGTCTATTGGGCTTGTGTTTAATGATTAATGAACATAGGATTGCTATCGGGAGATTAGCTCTATCTTAGTACATTAAATGGACTAGAATCATGGAAATGATCTAGTTGCCTTGCCTTGCCTTTGAAATGAACTTTATTACCTCAACCTTGCATTTGGTTAGCACTTGGATCACTTGATCATGCACCTGGCTCACTGTTTGCACGCTCTTTATCACTGAAACTCTCTTAAGTAGTATTTAGTAGTTTGAGATTGTTATCTTGTTTGCTTTGATTGTTTGTTTAATTTAAGTTCAAATTCCAATTGCTTTTATAAGACTTAGATTAATGAAACTAGCTATAGGATTGAATGAGTAGAAGATTTTCTCCTTGTGGTTCGATAACCCCATTTACTACAACTACTAGCCTTAATCTTGAGGCTTAGGAGTTTAATTCGGGTTTAAACTTGAAAGAAAAAATTCCTTGTCAATATCTCGACTAAAAATCGCAATAAAAAACCTACAAAATGTTAATACATCAATGAACTCAAGCAATCAATGTTTAGAAGCTTAACAAAGAATTCACCGATTTTGTGAGAAAGTATTTAGCATAAAAACGTGAATAGTCTATTATGAATCAAGTTTGTCGTTTCAGTAGAAGACAAAAATTAGGGTTTTTGAAACAAATAAATAAAAAAATAGAACAAAATAAAACTAGGAAATAATAAAAACTGAATGGTTAAATGTCTTGCCTTGGTTCTAGACTTCTTCACCAATTGATTTTGGTTCTGGTTTAGTGTAAACCGACACAGCAACTCGATTTCTCAATTCCTTGGTTTGAGCTCTTGACCAGAATTTATTAATGAACTTGGAAAGTCTCTAGACGAAAATCCATTCAGCTGGTGCGTCTCTCTTTTCGCATGATCATAGATTTTCACATTACCGTCATATTGATATATTCTTCGACCATGTAAGTGTATACTTTTGTTGCTCGGACTTTTGAAATTAGGGTTGCATCATCCCCTCCTCCTTTAAAAGGATTTGGCCTTAAATCCGGTTCTTCTATTGCTGAACAATCGCATTGAGTCTAACTTATATTTCCGGAATACTCCATTGTAGTCAGGTATTGAACGAGGCTCGGAAGGACCGAACGGACCAGATATTCCTTGTCTCTCATTTTTTTATTTTTTTTATAAAGAAAAGAAGATGAAAGTTAGAAGATGAATGAAGAAGATGGAAAGATGAGAGAATGATAGAAAACGAATACCGAACTCAGAGTGTTGCTCTGATACCAAATGATGCAAATCTCCTGAGGAGTCGACACTCTGAGTTGGTAAGGGATAAAGTGATGGAGTCTAAGATCTAGAGAATGAACTCTGTTTTCGATCAAAAATAGTTTGATGGAATAGAAGTGTTTTACATCTAGAGAATGAACTCTATATTTGATCTAAGACAATTTGTTTCTAGAGAATGAACTCAAGCAATCGATGCTCTGAACCTGAACAAAGGATTCACAGATTTTGTGAGAAAAGTATTTTGCACAAGAATGTGAATAGTCTATTCTGAATCAAGTCTGTCGTTTTTGTAGAAGATAAAAACTAGGATTTTCGAAACCAATAAATAAAAAAATAGAACAAAATAAAAATAGGAAATAATAAAAATTGAATGGTTAAATGCCTTGGCTTGGTTAAATAGTCTATACTAAAATATATGTTTTGGTCTTTTGACAAATACATTTTTTTTTGTTAGAAACCCTCAATAAAAGAAATATAAAATGGATAATAATATAAAAACAAAATTTAAACTACGGTACATGGAAAAAGACTCTGAAGAAAAATAAGAAAGGCGATGCTTATGGCGAATCTTTAAATCACGTCTCCCAGAGACGGTGACCATCACGGATGAAGCTGCCGGCAAATCGACGACGGTGGCGGAGTTCCTATAGTTATCTGGGTGAATCTCAAGGTTATTTTTTGGTCAAGGAGATTCGATTTGGGGCTGGATCTTTTGGTAAGGATTTATGGAGGTTATGGGAAACAAGATTGAACGATCCAGAGAGGAAATGGTGACACAGGCCATTTGGTGGAGATTTGGCTTGAGATCTGGATCTGTATCCTTTGGGTTCTTAATTGGGGAAACTAGTTGTTTGAGATCGATGGTGTGGCGAGTCTAAGGGGTCCGCTTCTTCAAGGGAAGATGATGGATAAGGCAAGTGAGTTCGCAGAGTTGGAATCTGAAATCATAAGGAGATTGGAAAATCCTACTTCAGCATCGGATCAAGCAAAATCATATTCTCGATCGCGATTCACCATTTATTGGTC
Organism: Anastatica hierochuntica; assembly: GCA_900406275.1. Classification (NCBI taxonomy): domain Eukaryota; kingdom Viridiplantae; phylum Streptophyta; class Magnoliopsida; order Brassicales; family Brassicaceae; genus Anastatica; species Anastatica hierochuntica. The sequence goes on along the minus strand of OVAN01008582.1, from coordinate 12,746 downwards.
CCAATCCTTGGTTGATTTGTTTGAGAAATTTGGTCTGAGTATATATTCAAGAGGAAATCAAGCTCTCCTTCATCACGTTTTCAAGTCTCTATTTTTGGTTTTGTGCGAGAAACAGATAGTCAAGAGCCTTTTCTTTGGTTTGGTCTCGAAGGTTACACTACGTTTCCTTTCTCTTTCAGTGCTTAACTTATCTCTAGAAGTTGTAAGCAGTGATCAAATGGCTCAATTGGATGAAACTAATGGCAAATCGGTGATCCGTACTGAGTTTGTAAGGCTCTCAGTAGCTGGGATAGCTAGGAGAGTAAAACAATTATTTTTGACGCTAATAGGTAGGCTTATGAATCTTGATATCCAGCGGATGGAGAGCTTAATTGCAAACTTTTCAAAGATATAGAAGTTGGAAGGAAAAGTAGAAGGCGGCGAATTGGGAAATGGGAAGTTTCAATTCACTTATCTTAACAAGAGGGATATCCTGGATGTCTTAAGCTATGGCCCGTACTATTTTGATGGATAGATGATCTCCATTGTCAGATGGGAGCCGGTGGTGAAGTCAACTTACCCGTCAGCCATTTCCTTTAAGGTAATTGTAGATGATGTTTTGATGCATTCGTGGGCAGAAGAGACAATCTGGGCTGTTGGTAGAGCAATTAGAGAGGTTAAAGACTTTGATAAGGAATCTGGAAGTATCTTGGTTATAATAGATGGTTTCAAGCCTATCAACATCAAAACGGTGGTACCGTTTGAACACGGTGAAGAGATCACCGTAGGGTTGAAGTATGATAAGCTCTTCGGGTTTTGTACGAACTGCCACTTGCTCACACACGATATCTCTATGTGTCCTGACCTGATTGTACCTCGGAGAAACAGGTACAATCTAACTTTAAATCAACCGGTGAAAATTCCCAAACGGATGGAATGACTCGTGATGGTATGCGAAGGTTACTGGTAAAGCGAGCATTGGATATGGAGTTGAAGGAAAGTATGGATTGGAACGGAACTGGTAGAAACAGGAAACGTAACGATAATATGGATTCTCAAGGCAGGAAAAGAGAGTTTTACACAGAGGTTTTGTTAAGGAAAGAGGATAATCGTGGAACAAACAGAATTGTCCGACCAAAAGGGATACAAAGGGGGTAATTATCTCAATAGCTACAAGGAAAATCGGATGCACGAGGGTAGTACGTCTTATGGACTGAAACGACGACAAACAACGTGGCCAAAGCCTTTGTATTCTTCGGATTCAGAGTCTCGTGAAGTGCAGGATAAAGTGGTGAAGCATACATTAGAAGCTGTTATTCCTGACAAAGGTAAGGCTATAGACATGGTTATAGATGGAGAGAATGAAAATTCATCGGATGCTTTGGGGGAGAATATGTTCGCTAATGATGATCTCCTTGTGGAAGAGGGTGAGATAGTTAATGAGGAGAATGTGGGTGAGGATAATGAAGACAAGGATTTGTTACCGGCGGGAGATGATTTGGATGGTTTGGAAGAGATCTAGATGAGGAGTTATGGGCTGCTGAAAATGATAGTGAGCTCCAGGTTGATGTTGCTGAAAACGGTTCTGGAGAAACTTTAGTTGACACAGAGGTCAATGACTCTTTGGCTCCAGCTGGTGCAGAAGGTAATTCTCAATCTGATTTTAATTCAAAATCAATTATTGATGGCATTGCTTGTGTTCTCCATGGTATTAAGTTGGATAGTAGAAAATGTGGCTCCTCTAAGGGTAATAAGAGTCCAGGAAATATCAAAGGAATGAGTTTTAGGAAATGAACATGTTGTTAATTGTTTCGCCTAAAAAACATGTGGGTACTAAGTGTAGATTGACTAAGGCTTCGCAGGTTTCTAAAACGTCATCTTCTCGCGTTGCAGGAACTAAGAATTTGGGTGATGAAGCTAAGGGAGGTATGAAGGGCACTATTCTTCCCAAGACATCCAAAAAAGGAATGGTGGCTCCCTTAAATCCACCGGCACACCCGTGAAGATTATGAGCTGGAATTGTTAGGGCTTAGGAGGGGATTTAACACCTGACACTTTGAGAGATCTTTGGAATAAATTTAAACCTGATATTGTTTTCTTATCAGAGACTAAGCAGTCTTTTTTTTTATTTCAAGAAATTTCAAATTGAGTTTGGTTTTAATAATTTGTACACTATAGATCATTTTGAACTAAGTGGTGGTCTTGTTATCCTTTATAATAATGAAATAAAACTTGATGTTTTGTTTTCTAATAATCGCATTATCGATACTAATGCTTCATTGTATGGATTCAAAGTCTCAATCTCTTTGTTTAAGGAGATCTTGTGGCTGCAAACCGGGATAATGTTTGGGATAAATTAAGGGAAATAGGGACAACTAGATCAAATGCTTGGTTAATAATAGGCGACCTTAATGAATTAACCGTGAATCATGAGAAAAAGGGGCAAAATAAGATCTGCCGCATCTTTTATTCCTTTTAACTAGATTCTAAGACATTGCGGAATGACAGAATTCCCATGTGCAGATGACCAATTATCGTGGAAAGGGACACGTAACAAACAAAATGTTTGTTGTAAGCTAGACAGAGCAGTTGGTAATGAGAAATGATATAACCTTTTTGGCCTCTCAAAGGTTTAATATTTAGTCGGGATAGGTTCACATCACCGGCCAATATTGTTAAAATCTAACAATAAGGCGGAAAAGTACTATAAGAATTTCCGGTTCGATAAGAGATGGATAGGGAAGGAGGGTCTCGCAGAGGCCATTCCGAATGGTTGGCAACGTACACGGAACTTCAGGATCCTAGCATTTGTAGACAAAATTCATTATTGTCGGAACTCAATCTCCTAGTGGAGAAATAACAATGTCCCATGAGGAAAGGAGAGGATTGATTCACTAAAGGTTAAGCTTGGGGAAGCTCAAAATGATGACTATGTACCCCCGGATGTCATTGTGGACATTAAAAGGAAACTCCACGAGGCCTATAGAGATGAAGAAATATTTTGGAAACAAAAGAGTAGAAATTTATGGCTAAAAGAGGGTGACAAAAATACAAAATTCATTCAAGCCACAAACAAGCAAAGGAGGGTGAGAAACCGGATCTCTTGATTATTTAATTCACAAGGAGTCTAGGAAGAATCTTCGGAAGGGATGGAAGGCATTGCAGCTGATTATTTTAATGAGTTATTCAAACCTACGGGGACGAGTGACTTCACAAAGGTTCTTGACAATGTAGAATCCGTTATTTCGAATACCATCAATCAAAATTTCACTATGGAAATTACGAAGATGAAAGTCAAGTCAGCGCTTTTTGTTATGCACCCTGAAAAAGCACCTGGATCTGATGGGATGACATCTTTGTTTTTCCAAAGGTATTAGGGGACTATGAAGGAGGATATAGTCAGGATGGTTTGGGATTTCTTTAGAACCTGTAAGTTTAACACTCGGTTGAATGTAACCAATATTTGCCTTATACCTAAGACAGAGCAACCAAAGAGAATGTCAGAACTGAGACCAATCAGCTTATGCAATGTGGCTTATAAAATTATTTCAAAAATTTTGTCTGCGTTTAAAGAAGATCCTGCCATGTATCATCTCAGAGATACAATCGGATTTCGTTTCCGGAAGATTGATTAAGGATAATATATTGATTGCCCAAGAGATGTTTCACGGTCTACGAACTAATCAGAGGTGCCGACATGAGTTCATGGTTATTAAAACAAACATGAGTAAAGCTTACGACCGGATCGAATGGCCATTTATGGAGGTAGTTATGCAGAAGTTAATTTTGGACAAGTTTGGATATCTTGGTTAATTTGGTGTGTTCGGACGGTTTCTTAAAAAATACTTTTTCATGGTCGACCAACCGGGAATATAGTCCCTCAGAGAGGGCTGAGACAATCCATTGTCACCTTATCTCTTTATTATTTGTACGGAAGTACTGATTACAAATGTAAAATGGAAGGATAGTGAGAGAGCCATATCGGGTGTCCTGATCGCCCATCATAGCTCGGCAATATCACACCTTCTTTTCACAGATGATACCTCTTTTTCTACAAAGCAGAAGGTTCACAATGTCAAGTTGTTTTGGATGTCTTGAGAGATTATGGCACAGCCTCAGGGCAAGTAATAAATTTTAATAAATCTTCGGTGATGTTTGGAAAGAATGTTCCGGAACAGACTAAAGAGATTATGAAAGTGACTTAGGTATTATAAAGGAAGGGGGTATGGGTTCATACCTTGGCATCCCAGAAAGTTTGAGAGGCTCAAAAAGTCATATTTTTAACTATGTCAAGGAAAGATTAGAAGATCGAGTAAATGGATGGTCATCCAAGTTTCTTTCGAAAAGGGGCAAAGAGATCATGATCAAATCTATTGCTCTTTCTCTACCCAATTATGTCATGTCATGTTTCAGGCTCCCCAAAGAGTTAACAACAAATTTAACCAGCGCGATTTCTAAATTGTGGCGGGAGTTCCAATGGATGTAATTGCGGTCTCCATTGGTTTGCAGGGGACAAATTATGTATTCCAAAAGAGAATGGCGGCTTAGGCTTTAAATCTCTAGAGGATTTCAACACGACCTTATTGGCCAAACAAATATGGAGACTTATCCAGTTTCCGAATTCATTGGTTGCTCGTGTTCTAAGAGGTCGATACTTCAGGAAATTTCATCTGTTAGATGCTAAAAAACCACATTCACCCTCATTCTGGTGGAAGAGTATTTATTCTACCCAAGATTTGCTCTGGCAAGGCGTTAGGATCTGAATAGGCTCCGACATTAAGACCTCAGTATGGCATGACCCATTGGATTACAAACGTGGTTCCGCGTCCGGCAAGGGGCCCGAGTAGTCTTTGGTATCCGAGGTTACAAGTGTATCAATTGATAAACCCAATGATGAGAGATTGACATTTACCACTCTTACAGGAATATTTAAACCAGGACGATCTGGAGCTAATTTGGGGCATTCATCCCAGCCGCACAATTATACATGACAGATTAGTATGACATTATACTAAATCAGGTCAGTATACAGTTAAATCGGGATATAAACCCTTCAACTCTTTGGAGATAACTCGAATTAACAATAATGGATGGTGCCCAAGCATGGAGGATTTGAATGCGTTTTTATGGAAAATGAAATGCTCTCTAAAAATTCAACATTTCCTTTGCAAGTAATCACAGGGAGTTTGGCGGTAACTACAGTGTTAGTCCACAAGGGAGTACGATGTGACATAATATGTAAACAATGTAACTCTAATGAGAAAACAATCAATCATATTCTTTTTTGAGTGCAATACGGTTAGACATATTTGGTATTTCTATAAAGACCCAACAAGGATGAAGGCTTTTCTGACAACCTCAGTTTACACAAATATGGAATATCTTTTTTGGCGAACCCCATTGAGAAGTCAGGATAAGGATCGGTATGATCTTTTCCTGTGGATACTATGGTTAATAAGGAAAGCAAGAAATCAAAAAGTCTTCCAAGGGGTTTATTTGGACATAGATGAGTTCTTAAAGACTGTAGGGACGGATAGTTTAGCTTGGAAAAAAGCGCAAGTCTTAGGCCCTCCTGAAGAGGAAAGGTTACCTGTGGAAAATACAGTATCTGATGATGTATTTTTTAGGTAGATGAATCTTTTAAAAAATCAGAACCTACTTCTGGACTTGGATGGATATGTAAAGATAGAGATAATAACGTTATCCTGATGGGGGCAAAATATCAGCGTTAGAGTCTTTCATCATTATATTCCAAAATGGGGGCGATGTCAGAGCTCCATAACCGCAGAATAGACTGTTAGATCTTCCAGACAGACTGCACAAAGCTCATAAATATTATCCAAGACCCTGAAGGTTGGCCAGCCTTCTATAAACTAATCCAGGATTTCCAACTTCTTCATGGACACTTTCCAGGCTTCAAATTCTCCTTCATCCCGTGTGAGAGGAATTCACAAGCAGATACATTTGTTAGACGGTCCCGTCCCCTTTTCCGTGATTGTACTTTTGTAGACACTGCTCCCTCGAATTGGTTTTCCAATCTGCGAGACAATTTTTAATTAATGTGTGGTTGACGAAAAAAATGTTTTGTCTTGGTTCTAGACTTCTTCACCAATTGGTTTCGGTTCTGGTTTAGTATACACCAACACAGCAACTCGATTTCTCAATTCCTTGGTTTGAGCTCTTGACCAAAATTTATTGATGCACTTGGAAGGTCTCTAGACGAAAATCCCTTTAGTTGTCACGTCTCTCCTTTCTCATGGTCGTAGATTTTCAAATTGTCGTCATATTGATATATTATTCGACCATATAATTGTATATTTTCGTTGCTCGGACTTTTGAAATTAAGGTTGCATCAAGATCCAAGACATTTTTGATGGTTATGTCAGGCACTTTCTTGTGATGAACCTTGACTTGCTTTCCTTTGTTGCAGGTGTCACAGAGAGTTTCTGTTTTACTTTCAAGCTTAGGTATGCGTCTTACCACATCAGCGTTCACTATACTACACAATGCACTTACATTCATATGTCCCAACTTCTTGTGTCAAAGATTTAACTTGGATGTAGCTTATGAGAGACATTTTGCATAAGGCCTCCACATGTAACAATTGTTTCTAGATTGGATTCCTGATAACAAAATGTTTTCATTCATGTCAATAGCTTCACATTCTGACTTGGTGAAGATTACTTTCAGCTCTTCATCACAAAGTTGACTAATACTGATAAGATTAGCTTTAAGTCTTTCAACTAAGCACACATTTGCTAATTGAGGTTGATCTGATCTTTCCAACCTTCCAACTCTGTAAATCTTCCCTTGACTTCCATCTCCAAAAGTTACTTTCCCTCCTTTTAACTCAGTGTAGGTTTCCATGGATTGTGCTTCTCCTGTCATATGTCGAGAACACCCACTGTCAAAATACAACATTTCAACACCGTCAGTATTGATGGAGGTATAAGCTAGACATGAGATTCATATCTTTCATGATTTTGTGCACTTGTCACACTAGTCTTCTCATCACACACTTCTACTTGGATGAGTTGAGCAAAGTTGCACGATAGATTCAGTGTTTCTTCCTGGAAGATAACAGTGATTTCTTTGTCAAGAACCTTCTTATCTTCACGTTTTCGATCACGCAAGGAGTACATCACACTCTTAGGGATCCAAATCATCCCTACTTTAGACGGATCCATGTAACATTGCATAGTTTTCCAAGTCTGAGCTATTATTCTCTTTCGGAGGTAACAATGCCTCACACAGTGACTATGCTTTCCACAAAACTGGCATCTCCTGTTCGGTTAGGCATGATTGCTCTTCCTGGATGAGTAAGACTTTTTTGTTGATTGTTTGATTGACAAATGGTACACATGGAATTGGTTTTGAGCTTCAGATATCTCATTTCCTGCCTCAGAACCTTTTCATCAGTGTGATTAGAAGTCTTACTTTCACAAAGTTACCCATGATCAATCCTTTATCAGTGTCCAAACTGTTCTCTCCTTTCTAGCTCGTGTAGCCTACTTTAGGAGGTTGTCCCATGATCAGAATTTGTTCAAGGTTTTCTGTCCCTAAGTTGAGCATACAAATTGTTTTACGATTTTCTTGAAGTGTATACTACAGAATCTTAGATTTTTCCTTTCTTGATCAATAACATTCTGCATATGATACAATCATGATTGCAGCGACTTAATGTGTTTCTCAGCTTCTTTAGTGTGTCATCCTCATTAGCCACTACTTGTCTGATTGGTTTTGTCTCTTCCTTCTAGGACGACATATTCTGTAGTTCTAGAATATTCACCCGGGTTTTCAACATGGCTTTCTCCTTAACCAGCTGTAAGTTCTCATTGATGAGCATAATCCAACTATTATAGAGCTTCCTATATTCTAGCTTGGGATCTATCTCTTGATCACTCTCACTTTCATAGTGAGACTCGATATTGTCTTTCTTTTCATTAGTCTTGGCTATGAATGCCACGAAATTAAATATCTTCGAGTCATCATCGTCCTCAGAATCAGTTTCACTGATGAAAATATAGGACTTGTGTTTCCTTTTGACTAAGTTTGGGCACTCAGTTTTCACATGGTCAAAGTCTTTGCATTCAGAACACTTTATCTCCTTGCGTTTTGTCAATGGGCATCCCATCTTCATATGACCATACCCTTCACACTCAAAGCATTGGATTTCATATTTCTTTCTTCCTATCTCTTGTCCACCATGAGATCCTCTAGATCATGATTGTTCTATATGAAACAGACCAAACTTCTCTTTTCTGAAATTTCGCAGATCGACTCAGTGTCATGTTAGTACCCTTTTCGACACGTTTCAGCATTTTTCCAAAGTTCTTGGCTAACAGACTCATGTTGTCTTCAAGTTTCTGGAAGCGTTCATCTTTTTCTTCTGCAGAGAGAGCTACAACTTTGTGTGTGTTATTAAGATTTGTCGCAGCTTCCATCTCTTTAGCCTTAAGCATTCTACAATTTTTTCAAAATTCAGCTCATCAGTGTTCTCAGTCATCTTTAGGACAACTTTATGAGCGAGATACTTAGGAGGTAAACATCTCAAAGTTTCTTTACCAATTTTTTCTCTATGTACTTTTTGCCAAGCACAGATGCTTCGTGTGCAATAGCACTTAGTTTTGAACTAAAACTTTTGATTGATTCATCACTTCCCATTTTGAGATTTTCAAATTGAGAGGCAAGATGATCTAGACGAATTCTTTTTACACTCGCGTCTCCTTCAAAAGAGTATATTAGTATGACCCAAGCTTCCTTGGCTAACTCACTTCCTTGAATTAGTTTAAACTGTTCCAAGTTTATAGCTCCAAAAATTGTTGTCATGGCCTTTGAATTGAAAGTTTGACGCAATCTTCTCCGAGTCAGTCCACTTATCCTTAAGTTTAGGTATCTTATTTCCATAACTAGAAACAACATGTGATTCCTCCCATCCTACTTCCACCGAAGTTCAAGCATCTTCATCCACGTATCTGATCAAGTGCATCATCTTAACCTTCTAATGTCTATAGTTGTTCTCATCCAAAACTTTGGGTTTTTGCACAGTTATGAGTTTCTTCCCAGTGTCCATCTTTTTATCCCAAGATCTCAACTAGTATGTTGGTTGATCGCTCTGATACCAAATGTAAGAACACTAGCAAAGGAAGAACTTAACAAAATGATTTCCAAAACTCTCTTTATTAGATATCTCTTAAACAAATCTTTACAATAGACTTTGTTTAATAAATTTTATATGACAGTGACCAATATCTAAAATATCCAACCTAGCTAAACAAGCAACAACAATTACTTGTATTACCTAAAAACCCTAGAACACTCTTTTTCTCTCTCAGATCTTTTTCTTGATCAAAGCTCTGCCTTCACGAGGCTACCACCTCTCTTCTTATAGTGTTGTCGTTTGATTACCCTAGGATCTTAATGTAATCTTCTCAATTTGCATTAATATTTTAATTTCCATATTTCTCGCCAAAGCTTACCACGTCATCCTCGAGTGTTTCCGCCAATTTTCATGTGTCACTCAAGACACTCTTGTTGCACACTTCCAAGACTCTAGTACCATATCTCACACATTAAAGTTGGGGAGTAGAATCTCAATGCGGTGCTGAACTCAAGTTGTAATCGACAAAAACTCAACAACCAAGTTGGGGGAGTAGAATCTCTTACTCTATGCCGGTGCAGTGTTTGAGTTTCAATCTTTTATGAAACCACATGTTACAGTCTTTTTAATATTTCTACAAGTGTATCTTCAGACCACATCTTCTTAGATGTAGAAAATGAATTGGAATGATATATGCTTTTATAAAAACTTGTAATTTTGCATTTAGCCATTGTGTTTTTATAAAAATAAAAAATCGTCGGAGACTCATTTGGCCCAGTGACAAAAGTTCTGGTGCTAAGTACTAAGGCGTCTGGAGTTCGACTCCACCAAGTCGCAATGTCCCGCGCCGTAGGGTTTGGCTATGAATCGGGCCGATCCACCCGTGTCAAAAAAAAAATCGTCGGAAAAATCTACAACATACAAATACACGAACGAATAAGGGTAAAAAGAGGCATCAGTCTTGTATAAGAAGAGTAAAACAAAAATTATAAAAAAAAATACAACGTTTACTTGGAAGTCCCAAAGCTTTCATGGAGATACACTGTTGCTTGTGGAACGATACATAGTGGCAAAATCCAAACATAAATTCCGGTCCCTTTCGTCACCCCAACCTCCCCAACCTTTGAAACCAGCTTTATAACCCGGTTGATGCTCAAACACCCGAACTCCCCAACCTTCTTTTATGTTCATAGCTTTATCCGTTTCCTTAACATCGATGTTTACAACCCCATTATCGATACAATCACCTTCATCTCCTCTACCTTGATGCAACCCACATTTTCCAAAGTGGACCGCACTCGTCCTAGGTCCTCTCAATGTGTAAACAGGGGAACCAAAAGAGGGGAAAACCGTAGCCCACATCGTTATATCCCAATTGTAATCATCAAAGTAACAAAACTCTCTAGCCTTCTGGTGTATATTCTCCCACACACTTCTGTTAAAAGAATATCCGACATTTCCCATTCTCTCTGCTACCAGACTATCAAGGCCTTCTCCTCTTGATTTCACATCAGACGGTGCTAAATTAGCAGCAAAGCAGTCAGGACATTTCGCTGGTTTCAGCCTCGCTAGAGTCTGTATATTTCGGTAGGCATTAGGAAAAAGAAAATGATCTTCTTCAATGAAAAGGATATGACCATTATGTCCTTTAGTCTCCTCCAGTCCATCCCATACTGTGTTCATCATCCACCACCAATGATGCTTCAGAGACACAATCTTTGGCGACCGGTGGTTCCCATACTGATCCGGATTGCCTTTGCAGTGTGTCTTTGCCTCATCACCTTTGTTCTTACAGTCATTCGGGGTTACACCCGGGAAACTAGCTTGAAATATGTGAGGCGAATACGGCGAGAATATCTGTTTAACCTGGCAAAACTTAATACCCTCCACAATCTTGTTCATCTCTTCAAAGTAACCATCATGGCTAACAATCAACAATGTCTCGCTTATTCCCTTAACCTTGGATAAGCTTTCCACGGTCACTTGAAAATACTGAGTCCGATTGTGAACATATAAGACGATAACCACACGGTCTTTGGCCAAATTCGGGTACAAATCCACATTCCTAGGTTGAAAAAGGTTCCTTCTATGCAACCTAAGCGACATTTTGTTACCTCTAGCTACTCTGAGCAAGGAAGCATTAAGCTTAGCTTCCGAATCTTGGTCTAAAATATCAAAATCTTGGTCGGGGAAAGTTGTTCTGGGTACAGACACCAACATCAGAACTATAGAGACAGTAAGGGCAAAGAGAATCCCTAAACGACATAAAGCCGAATCTTTCAGTTTCTGCTTCTTCCAAGGATTTGCCATCAGCACAAAGCCACAAACTCTTAAAAATTTTCCAAATCTCCAGCACGAAGCTGATCTCTACTTACTAATACTTGAGCAACCGAAACCTCTTAAACCCAACAAAAGAAAAACCAATACCTCTTCACAAAAGTCTTCAACTCAAAGCATCAAGTAACAAAGAGAAAGATTCGAGCTTTGACTTCAGATCGCAAACGCTATACCTCCAGATTTTAAAATAGACGAGACGGGTAATCAGGAGATTTCTTCAGGAAAGAAGAAGAAAAGGTAACAAAATGAAGAATTTTTTAAGAAGAAAAGAGCCGAGTCGAGTCAACGTGACTCTCGATTTCGCATTTCCTTGTCAAATTACTATTCTGCCATCCAATTCTGAGCGCTGCTTTTTCCTTCGGATTAACGTAAAATGCGATTTTGCTTCAATTGCAATCCAAATATGTGCCATTTAGAGCATCAGCACTCATAGAAACTACATGGAACTCTCAAAAATTAATATTTTAATTATTTGTTATTTTTAGAAATAATTGAACAAGAACATATCTAAATTGAGTCTCTCATAGAGTCTCTCGGAAAAGAGCTTCTCTTATTTATTATTTTTTTTCGCCAAAGAGATTCTCTTATTTTATGATTATTGGAGGAGGTGGTTAACACCCGGATCCGGTTAGGAATTAACCGATCCGAAAATCGGTTAGAGAACCAATAAGCGGGCGGGCCATCGAGGCCCACCTAGTAATATCCGGCCCAAATCAAAAGAGAAAAGAGAAGGCCCATGGGATTCAAAGCTAAGAGAAATCGAAACGGAAGAATCAGCATTTACTAGAGGAATGAATGCACTATAATTCGAGAGTTACAAGAAGCTGAAGGAGTATAAAAGAGGAGAGGGAGCTACTAGAAAAGAGGATCTTTTTTTCTTGATAGAAAAATTACTTGTAAACTTTTGTAACAATTTCGATAGCAAATCAATAAAACGCAGCCTTTCGGTCAAACATTCTTATAAATCATACACCCGGTATTCTGTGTGGAATCTAGATCCATCAATTGACGCTAGAAGGAGGGTGGCTGCTTCCGCCTTGCTACATCGACCGATCACGTAAGTTACGGTTACATTACTTTCTCGAATTCCGTCTTCTTTGTNATTCCGTCTTCTTTGTTATTTGCTTTCAGGTTAGCATGTCGGGAAACAACGGAGCCAATGGGTCAACCAACCCCACTCTTCCAGGAGTTCACGGAGATGACAATGCCGGTCAGACTCCCGAGGTTCAAGACCAAAACCAATTACCTCTAGCTCCCGAAACCCAGGCAGCCCTCAATAAGGTCCCGGAGAACATGCGGAGCATCTTTGCTTTGCTGCTCGAGCGGACTC
>OVAN01008581.1:0-17964 GCA_900406275.1 Anastatica hierochuntica | reverse complement strand
AGAATATTCTTCAGTATCCTCCAGCAGATACGATTTTCCCGAATCTTCCTGCTTCACCAAATCTTTGTCATCCTTATCCAGTATTCTGCTGTTGCTTCTGGTCCTGTCACATCTCCATTCGTCTTACTGTAACAGGTACTATCACAGGTACTGTAACAGGTACTGTAACAGGTACTATGACAGGTACTGTGACAGATCCTGCATCTTCAAATTACATGTCTACAAATATAATGGTATATGATCCATTCGCTAAGCTCATTTGTAGGGATGTTTAATTAGTTCGCTCATTTTCGAACTCTTGCGTAGAATTTGATATATGTACTAATAGAACTTTGTCATTTGATTTTGTATTTGAATTTGATATTTAATACATATTTAAGGATATTTCCTACATCATATACAGTGGTATTTTTGCTTTGCATTTTTACATGAACATAAACATAAGAGGTGTTACCAAAGTGGAGATAAGTTCACTCACGTGAACAATTGCCTCATATTTTTAAGTGAAATTCTTAGATGAGATGTGATGTATAGGACTAGTGAGAGCTTTCCTTGTAGTGCATATCATAATCGCCTTTGCGAAAAAATTCAGATGAGGTATATTACTATGATACCTATCGTGATTGACCCATAATAATGAACACTTGGAAAAAGTTGGAAAGGTACAAAATCAAGTGTTTGAAGGCGAGTTGAAAGTAGTTTGATACACATAGGGATATATGGTTTATCCATTTTATATATACATAGTCTTTAAAGAAGAGTAAACCACTATGACTTGTTGGTCATACATCTTGTGCTACTATAACCATATAGGAAGCGAGTGCTTATTATTTTTGATAATCTCTATCTCTTATAATGTAAATTTTCATAAATCTATTTATGGTTATGAAGTTTGATGTATGTCAAATTTCACCCAAAACACGACACTACAGCTGCAAGTGCACAACGTACTTGTAGTACTTTAGGTATCGATTCCACAGGGACGAGTAATGCACTACGGATTTATAGACTTCTGAACTAGCTAAGAAGAAACAAAGAAAATTTTGTTTTTGGTTTTAGTAGAACTAAAGAAATAAAGTTGAATGTAAAAGCAAAGAAAAGATCAATGAATGATAAACGTTAGACAAATATGAAATCATAGAGAACTAGCATGCAAGGGTTCTATTTTTGGGTACTGCTTAGCTTAGGTATATAACAGAATCCGATTATAAATTCACTCCACTTTCGACGTTCGGGACCCTATACTAATGAACAACCAAGGAACAACGTCTTTTGAACGACCGTGTAGAAGACAGGTATGCATTAACTATGTGTGTATGATTGATTGTCCACAATTCTAGATCGATCCACTTCCGTTGCCTAAAATATAATTTCTCACCATATACTAGTTCCAGCAGTAATACAAGCTTTTAGAATGCAAACTACTTTAGATCTACTCGCTAATTAGCCTATAAAGTAAATAACAATGAATACGAGCAAATGTGATAACGTTAATGATAATATGATCATGAAATCGTGATAACCTATTGTCTAACTAATAAACTACTCTAGTTTGAACATGTAAAACATGCAGCAAACAAAAATATAAAATATTAAATTAATCAAAGACAAGAGAGGAACGAGAAAACCGAGTTTTAATGCTTAATTGATGAAGAAACAATGAAGTCTGGATATGGGAAGGGCACGACCCTAAAGGGTTCGTCCCTGCCTCCTTAAGACTCTAATCTAACCTAAACAAAGAAACTCTATGAAATTAAAATGCTAAATACAAGTATATATATAGTACTTGTCCAATATAGGTCAATTTGGTTAAAATAGGATCTTTAGGGCCTTTCAATTAGGGCATTATGTAGAAGGGTTTTCACTTGACTTCTTGGGCTTTGAAAGACTTGGAAGAAATCCACTTTGTTCGTGTTAAATCCTTGATAGAAACTTAAGTCGTAGTCCATTAGCTATAGCCTTCCTGCGCATCTTCCATTCGCGAGCCAGCAGGACTAATCTTTGATATATTATGTATAACTCTTGATCCTCAACTCTGAATCATGTCAAACCTCTTCCATATTAAATCTAACTAAACTCTCTAGCTCCTTTCCAAATTTCATCAAAATCCAAAGGTGGAAAGGCCTTCATATTTGATGATTTTTCTGATGCTTAGAAACTGTCAATAAACTAGGTTTTACTTCAATTAGCTCCATAATGCTCCAAAATGCATAGCTTGACCTGCTATGACTTAAAATGCTACAAATAAATAAAAATTACCTTTTTGTGCATAAATTTTCCTAAAAACCCTAAAAAAACATACTAAAATCTACAGGAAAAGTGGTAAAATATTGATGTTATCAACTCCCCTAGACTTCGCTTCTAGAGAAGATTTTTCAAAACATGGAAACATACCTGGACCTTCTGAACTTATTGGTAACTTAGACTGACGAAATCCACTAACACCCGCGTTGACATTTAGGTAGAACCCCCAATATTCACCACATGTTTAAGCAACATCCCGGATTCAAGCCACAATCAACAAGAGGGGTCCAGTATCTCCGTCATGACTCCCTAAAATCTACAGCGTTCATCTGTTCGAGTGAGTATCGATCAAAGAACACGTAGACTCAAACTCAAACAGAATCCTAAATAATTTCAGCCTACAATCGATTCCTTTCCTTTTCCTTATTCACTTTTTAATGCTTTTTTAGAGGCTGATTAATCTCTACTATTTTAGGGTACCATCTTTCTTTTTTTTTTTTCTATCAGCCTCTTAGAATCGATTTTTTTCCTACTTTTATAGAGTTTCATTTTATTTTTTTATCGATCTCTTTATCTCTTTTTTTTTGTTTTTCTTTTAAGCACATTCAAATTTTATTGATTTCAAATTTCATCAAGCATAAGCATCTTTTTTTGAAGATTTTTATTAAACAGAAAAGAGGAGAATCGTAGACTTAATTTTGTCAAGTCTGAAGAGGAATCCGATTCAATGTATATCAAGCTCAAAAAAGAGAAAATTAAGTTCATTAAATGTTTGAATAGCTAAGGATTACCTGTATATCAAGTGATATGGTGTCTTGGTTAGCTGATCCATTTGGGTTATCTCGTTCGGTAAAACTGCAATCAAAAACTGACACTAGGGACACTAGTCATTAGTCACGTGGTTTAGTTCAAAGTAAGATAGTTTTCGGACTGATTCTGTCTCAATAAAAAGTTTTTATTTTAAAATTTTTTAAAACGACTCAAAACGAAAGAAAAAGAATCAAAAACAAAGAAAAAGAAGCATTAAGTAACAGTAAGAATCCCCCCGGACTAACTTACACCGTCCCAGTGTAAAATCAAGTGAGAAAGGTACTGAAAGCTAATGGAAAAGGTAATAATAAGAAACTCTAAGCTATTGGTCGAAAATTTGGAGAAACATACGACCATATGTGATGTTTTGGTAAATCGAAATTTTGCTCGTTTGGCCGTTTTTGCAAATCGTGAAGAATGCTTCGACCAAAATAAATCTCCAATGCAAAATAGCATATTTTATAAGTAAAATTGAAGTTTAAAAGGTTGGAGGTCATACCTTATATGATATGGCTATGTTTGGTCTCCTGAAAGCTCGATTTTACTCGTTTTAGTGGGAAATCGGGTTGTTTTGATTTGGACCGTTCCAGGGCAATTTTCCTTAAGAATTGCCTTATCCATATGCTAATTTGTAGTAAATCTCCCTTTTGACAGCTTGGTTTGCTTGGTGGAGCTCGTTTTGGCTTTGATTGAGTTTTCTTCGGTTTTTGACCAACCGGGTGCTCCAAAATGATATGTGAGCGCCTTTAAAATCGTTTGGACAGTTCTTCATATTTTCCCACTTTTTTGAGGAATCTTCAGTGGTAAAGTTTGGCTCAAATCCTAGATAAGAGTTTTGAACAAAACGAATTCGTAGGTTTTATGCCTTTGTTGAGCCAAAATTTTGTGATCGTCTTCACCAGTTAATCCCTCACGTTTTAAGGATAAACTTGATGATTCTCAGCTGGTTTGAAAGTTGTTTTTGCTAAGATTTCTATTGAGATGCTATGAATGCGTTCCTCGTACATTTGATCGCATTTTCAGCCTTTGAATGTGCTTGAAGAGCGGCATTGCGTTAATCAGATCTTTTGTAGCCCCAAAATACATCTTATTTTGGTAATAGTACACTTTGGCTTTGATTGAAACTGGTAGTCCATCTTAAAGTTCCTTTATGGTCTGATCTCTTGCAATATCGTCTCCATAGCCTCGTTTTTGATTCTTATAGTCTTTAGGAGTGAATTGAGATCTCAAAATATTCCTTATGACCTACAATAAGTACTGGAAAAATTTTGATTAATTACTACTTGGTGGATATGGTTTGGCTAGGTTGCAAAAATTGTTCGGTTTGAGAGTCCTTTAAATTTCAAGTGTGTGCTTGCATCCAGAACGTCCCAGCCTTGAAAAACACCTTAATTAAATTTATTTGATGGGATTTGGGTTCTTGTTGTTGAAGAATTTAAGTTTGGAATCGATCCGGCCTAGAAAATGTGTTTCTGGAACATGTTTCGGCCATGGGAAGTGTGGTAGGATGTACGGGATGGTTGTCCGTGGTCCGTTAGTGTTGTCTTGTAGGATTGAGGCCTAAGAGGTGATGCACTGGTTTGCGGATGGTGTGGGACCGTTTTGAGACAGGAAAGATGTCGCGGCCGGTGGGAGGAGATGGATGGCGCGACAGTTTCAGGCAGATGGAGGCTGAGACTGGCCGGGGGCTGAAAAATGGACGGCGGCCGGTGCTGGAGGCATGTAGATCGGTGCTGGAGGTGGAAGATGTGCTGGGTTGGAGGAACATGGCACCGGTTGGCGGGATTATTTGGACCGGTTTTCGCTAGAGAATCCACGCGACCGGTGCTGAGCTTCGGAAGCCTCGAATGGTCAATTACTGCTGGTTCTTAGCACTGGGTCGTGACCTCTTTTGATCTCCAGACCGGTGTTATGGTTCCCATTGTGTGAGGATGTGATCTTTATGGTTTGAACGATCCGAATGTATCCGGATTGCATTTCTTTTTCGATTTTCCGATTCCGAAGTGTTCTCCTACGAAAAACAAAACATAAAAAACTTGAAAATAATTTTTAAAAAAAAAGTAACACCAAATATAATACTAGTTAATCCTAAAATCAGATCCTAAAAATCTAAAGAATGGAATTACATTCAAAATTTAAAGAACATATGGGTTGTCTCCCATAAAGCGATTGTTTAAGATCTTTAGTTCGACCCCTGGGTTATTTTTAATTTGGCTGTCCAGATAAGGATATCGTCACACCATTCACTTGCATTCCCAATGATTCAACTAAGATCTCAATGGGTTTTAGAGTTTCCTACTTCGGTTGATTCCATAGAATAGGTTTCGGACCCTGAAATCGTCTTGGACGAGACTGAAGAGATGTTGCATAGTAGAATGGCTTTTTGATGATATTTATGAGCTTCATACTCCATTTAGATCCATTCATAAAGCACCTAATTGTTCCAAGACTCCAATTTTAATTTTGAAAATATCTTTTTGCTTGTGAACAAACTGAGTTTTTTCTCACGATTTTGTAACTTGGATCGTCGAGGTTATCACCCAAGGCATGTAATACACCAATGGCTTAGGTAAAATGTGTCTGGTCAGCCCTTTAATCACCATGGTTGGATGTTTTTCTTGCTGGTCATGAGTTACATCTTCAAAGCGTGTAAGAACTAGTGTCTCTTCTACACATTTTTCTTCAAAGTCTTCAAGGTAAATGTGCAAACCATCAAGCTCAGCTCCTAAAGCACAAAGTACATGAGGATCATGGTACATCCTTTCCATCATCACTATGATGTAATTCTTGATATCTTCCCGTTGAGTGTTGATTTCATTGGTTTTTATGGCAAAATCGCCAATTTCGCCTTCTAGCTTCTTGTTCTTCATTAGAAGGTCATTATGAATCCTTTGGGCCTTGAGATAATGCTTCACAATTTCATTCAAATTTTTAGACATAATATTCTCCACATATTCCTTTTCATGTTCAAGTATTCTTCCTTTTGATGCCACAATCCAATTTTCTTCGGTTTGTTCGATTTCTTCGAATTAAAGATTTTCTTCGAAATGCGCTAAAGATATTTTCTTGATGGACTACTCTACTGAATTTATAGAGTCTTCAAGGGTCTGGAGCTTAGATTTAAGGTCTCTAAACTTCATACTTAGGTTGAAGTGCATGCTATCGAGTTTCGTTTTGAACGTTTCCTTCGCTTCGCTTTCATTGTTGATGAGTTGTACTACTAGTCTTCAATTGTATACTTCAGATATTCCTTAGGCACGTGATTATAAGCTTGAAAAGGCTCTGGACATGACTAGTAAGACGTAAGAATGTGGTTTTGACAATGAACCACATGAGCTGAAAATCGCGGGAACTCATGGTTATCGAAGTTCTTTTGATTTTCTTGAGATTGTGCCCATGCTTGTTGGTATGAATGATAAAGATGATTATGATGATTTTCCACTAGCAAAGAACTTGAAAAACACTCTCCAATTGTAGGTTGATTGCTGGAACCTAACAATCGACCAAGATAGATTCTTTGGAAAATACAATTTATCTTCTCTTTGATTTGAATATTTTGATGGTTGTTTCTCCTTTAAAACATGGCTTCATTTTGTTGGAAGTTTAGATTCCTCATTGTATTTCCTGAAAACAAGAGACACAAAAAGGAGAAAGTGAATAGTANAAAAAATCAAAAAAAAAAAAAAAATAGAAATCCTAATACTTAAGGGAAAAGCAAATAACAAAAAACAAATTTTTAGACTAATCCTAAATCAAAATCCTAATGCAACTAACAAGTCCCGGCAAGGATGCTAGAAAGTTTGGTGTGTGTCAACTTTCACCCAAAATACGACACTACAGCTGCAAGTGCACAATGTAGTTGTAGTACTTTAGGTATCGATCTCACAAGGATGAGTAGTGCTCTAAGGATCTATACACTTTCGAAATAGCTAGTAAGAAACAAAGAAGGTTTGATTTTCGGTTTTATTAGAACTAAAGAAAAGAAGTTGAATGTAAAAGCAAAGAAAATATCAAGAAATGATAAACGTTAGAAAAATAAGAAATCGTAGAGAATGTAAACTTGCATGCAAGGGTTCTATTTTTGGGTATTATTTAGCTTAGGAATTGAGCACAATCAAATTATAAATCCTCCCCACTTTCGAGGTTTGGGACTCTATACTAATGAACAACCACGTGACAACGTCTTTTGAACGACCATGTAGAAGACAAGTATGCATTAACTATGTGTGTATGATTGATTGTCTACAATTCTAGATCAATCCACTTTCGTTGCCTCAATAGAATTTCTCACCAAATTTTATTTCCAGTAGAATACAAGATTTTGAAATGCAAACTACTTTAGATCTACTCGCAGACTGGCCTAGAAAGTAAATAGCAGTGAATATGAGAAAATGTGATTAGTTAATGATAAACCCTAATAAATTTAAATCCCTAAACAAAAATGATCATGAACTCGTGATTATATACTGTATAACTAACAAACTACTATATATTGAACATGTAAAACATACAACAAACAAGAATAGAAAGCATTAGATCAATCATATACAAGAGAGGAACGAGAAAACCGAGTTTTATTGTTGAATTGATGAAGAAACAATAAATTTTAAAGATAGGAAGGGCACGACCATAAAGGGTTCTTCCTTGCCTCCTTGAGACTGTAATATAACCTAAAATAATGCAACTCTACGAAATTGAAAGCCTAAAAACAAGCATATATAGTGTTTGTCCAATATAGGTCAATTAGGTTATAATCGGGCCTTTAGTGCCTTTTAATTTAAGCTTCATTTAGAAAGACTTTCACTTGACTTTTTGGGTTTGAAATGACTTGTAAGACATCCACTTTGGCCATTTTAAAGCCTTGATAGAAACCAAAGTCGTAGTCCATTAGTTATAGCCTTCTTGCGCATCCTTCATTCGCAAGCCAGCAAGACCAGTCTTCAGTATATTTTGTATAACTCTTTATTTTCAACTTGGAATTATGTCAAACCACTTCCATATGAAAGCTAACTTAATTCTCTAGCTTCTGCCCAAATTTCATCAAATCCAAGGGTGAAAAGGCCTCCATCTTGGATCTTTCGAATGCTCGGAAACTGTCCAAAAACTAGCTTTTAATCCAATTAGCTTCATAATGCTCCAAAGACCTGAAGTGACTCAAAACACTACGAATACAGAAAAACTACCTTTTCATTCATAAAGTTTCCTAGAAACTCTAAGAAAATATACTAAAATCTATAGAAAAATTGATAAAATATTGATGTTATCAAACTTACATTTAAACCTTTTCTATGTTCTTGAAGAGATTAACTAAAATTTGTTAATTTAGTATGTTTTTGATGGTGATGGAATAATTATCTTTTTGGGACATGCTAGGAAAACGGTTAGTGCGGAACTGATGGATATGAGAGTGGAAGGGAAAATTATTTGTCTTTATATTGACATATATCTTTGATGGTCAACTACTACATCACTCAACCAAAATTATAATACAGTAAACACATAATGTAGACGTCTTAACATATGTTTACGGGATAAGATTTGTTGAGATTGATATAAGTGAATTTGAGGAACAACAAGACATGCTTGTATGCAAATGTTTTTTCAGGATCGTGGCATATATTTATCTTTAATAAGTGCATATTTTAGCTCACAAGTGCATGTTAATTCACATAGATCATTCAGTTCACTTTCTGTAAAATTTCAGAGTTTACTGCCGAGCTTAATCTCTAAGAGTTTATCTATTATTGTTATGCTTCCATCATGTGCCAATGGAAGATTTTGGTTTATAGAAGCATACCAAACTGGTTTATGTTGGTTTTTGTCCATAATTTGGGAACATATCAAATTGGTTTAATATATCTATAGTTATGGAAAATTATTTCCATAGAATTCATTTGTGTCTCTTAACATCGTGTCATTTGGCATCGTGTCTCTTGCATCTCTATATATATAAAATGTTGCAAAGAGTAGTTACAACAACAATAATATAACGGAAGAGGGGTTTATAACCATTCATAGAATGAGAGAGAGAGAAAGATAATGCAACAATAATAAGTGGTTGATTTCCACATGTGATCTCTGACCTGTAGGTCTAACATTATCATATCCAAGTCATTTATATCGATAAATCGGATTAAAATATGTTTTTGTTTAAACTCTTCGACATGTAAATCTCTTACAATCTACATATATGGTGCCCACTTAGTCGAAGTTAAATCTGAAATATCTTTCAGGAAAAATAGTTAAAAACAATACATCGATATATTGACTCAAGTGAGTTGGTAATTTAGGTGCGCAAAAAAGTGAATTAGTAGTTTTGTGTTATATTTTCACTCACAATTAGTGTTGTTCTAAACAAACGTATAGAACATTGTCGGTCCAATAAATTTTCCCTTAAAGTGAATCATTTTTTTTAAAGAAATAACAAATTAGCGAGAAAGTAAAACGAATAAAAAATCTCGTTTCACCATATATTTTTGTTTTGTTAAATAACTAGAATTTAATATGTGTTATGCACATGATCACATTTTATGAATATATTGGTGTTAAATTATTTTTTAAATTATCTTTAAAATTATTGTATAACTTATGTTTGTAAATTTATCATTAGGATTATGTTGGTTAAGATATTTAACTCTTGGTGAACTATAAGACTTTCATTTTTCTAATAATATTAGTTTCGATTAACCCAATGTAGGTTGAATTATAGTTTCTCTTTCAACGAATTTTCAGATATTATAAAACATGAAAAGAAAATGTATTGTTTGATAAAAAAATAGTAAGTTTTGTAGACATTTACATTTATAAACAATAGTCACAATTAAAAAGTATTTGGTAAGATCATGTTTAATGTGCTCTTATAGACAATTATATTTAATTTTTATATAGTACAAAATATGAATATTATTTCTTTATATATTACTCTTTTCCTTCGAATTAATTTATTAATCAACTTTAGCGTTTACAATATCAATCAAAAAACTAGGACAATAAGAAAACAGAGACCATGGAGTTGGAACTCGCAAGGGTAGTCCTAGCTAACTTATATGCACATTTGTTTCCTTCTCGACCTTCATAAATAATTTTGACCGCATCAAAAGAGAGCCGCCATTCATCAATCGTCGAGCTGTAGGATTGTAACCGTCAGTTAGTGATTCCCCATTGATAATCTTTTTGACAATTGAATTGTCACCAAAGAACTCAACGTTCCAATAACCCAGTCCCCACGAGGGTTGGATAGCCCATAACAGAGCAGTACATTAAGCTTCCACTGCAGTGGCGTGTCCCTGAAATCTTCCCATTCCGCAATGGAGTACGTTCTCGTTATGATCCCGAATGATCCAGTCAAGTCACAAATCATGATCTCTTTCGGTGCGTGATACATCGTAATTACAAACGTACCTATCTTTTCTTAGGACATATCCATCTACGAACTTTCTCATTTGTAACTGTCTGTAGTAGAGGTCCAGGAAGTCATGTATAATCATTGTGTATATTTAGCCATTCATATGTATCAAGACGTAGTTTTTTTATTGTATCTTGAGGCATTATAAATCTCCTGCTAAAGAGTAACTCATTTTTGATTTTCCACAGCAGCCAAAAGAACAGAAAAAGAAGACACCGACTGAAATCATCCTTGGACTGTTGTTGATGTCGAATAAGTAGCAGTTGCATCTTACTCTCTAAGTCGACATTGTCATTGGATATTATTATCTATATAGTTAAATTATCTTTTTTTATTATATTTTAATTATTTTCCAAAAATTGGTACTTTCTCATTTTACAAATAAATAATTATATATTAATACTAAATAATTAAAAGCATATTTTTATTTTAAAATATTTCTTTAGATTATTTTAAAATAGTAACTGTAAGAAATTAAATATTTTTTAAGATTCATTTACTTATTTTAGAAAACAAAAATATTTATTGTGATAGATTGTCAAAAAAAAAATATTAAGAAAACTTAGATAAGATTTCAGTTATATAATTTCATTGGTTTTGAATTACATATTCTTTGGAATTTATTTTATCTTTAATTATTTATTTTCTTGATTATTTACTTTTCAATGCCAATTGATGTAATATTTTACTTAAGGTTATTCTCTTAAATGTATTTCCTAATAATAATATATAGATACATAATTAATTAGAATATTGTTTTAACGTTAAAGTATCTACAACAATAAACTTTATTTTTTCAAAGAATATTTTGTCAAATAAGTTTCAAATATTTGAACATGAAAATTATAATGAGTAATTATAGGTTATTCATTACTTAATTCTCATATCCCATCAAATGTGATTTTACCTTTTTGTCCTTCCTTTTTTGTCACAAAGAGGTGGGGGGGGGGGGCTATAAAACCCAATATAATATTATTATTTATTTTCATTCATAGAAAAATTAAATTATAGACACCCCATGGTTAGTGAGCAAATTGACCCTAATTAAAAAAGATGATTATAAAAGATTGAGGGAGAATTGATATATTCGTATTTTTGCTAACACTTAACATTGTTTTCAATAACTTTTTAGGCTTTTCGAAGGCTTTTCTCTTTGATTTCAGGTATTTTAGGTGATGAAACACTCTTAAGGGAATAAGTCTAGAAGGTTTCAAGAGACTTTTGATGAAGAAACGAAGAATTTCATACTGAAGAAGCAATGATCAATCGATCACCTATGCCTGGATCGATCGATCCAGTGCAGGGGGAAAAGGGATCGATCGATCACCTCATCTGACGAACTTTTTTTTTGTCTTCTTTATGATTTAATGGTTTCCAGATAAATCTCAGAAACACTATAAATACTTTTAGGACGTGTTTTAGGAGTTTTTACGCATTCTTTCTTATTTTCCTTGGGATTTATTTTCGTTGTAAGATTTGGGAGATGAATCTCTCCACTTATACCTTTTGGATAAGTTTTCTGAACCCTTATTGATTTTTTTTATCTATTTCATGTTTTTCAATTCAACCATGTCTTTTACTTACATGATTATGTTTGAGATAGTTCCATTTTTAGGTTTTAGGTTTTTCAAAAGAATTGATGAGATTAAATAATTAGATTGTTAAATTAGGGAATTATCAATAGGATTCTTCACATGGATTGTTCTTAATGTTTGAACTTGATTGATCACCTAGTTCATGATCTTAGGTTAATTGAATACAACAAGAGTTTATTTAACCGCTTTAAAATAATCCTAGTGAGTAAAGTATCATTAGCCAATGAGAGTTGATGTTAAGGTACGAGAGTGGAAAAATTATATAATTGTGTTTTGAGGTCTAGAATGGTGCTTAATTGATTTCCTGATAAATTTTTGCATTCATGATCTGATTTCGTGTGAATTCTCTGATGACGCTTTTAACTTATTGAATTTACACCATTTTTAATTATTTGCCTTTTAAGTTTACTTGCAATTCGAAAAAAACAAACAACAAGTTCTGTCTTCTAGCTTGCTCTGAACTAAAGGTCTTAGTGTGCAACTGGTCTTTGTGGATTCGATCTCTAGATACTAATGCGATTTGTTGTGCACTTGCAATGTATTCTTTGGGTTAAAATCTGAGATATTTAGTTTTTCGCGCCATTTTCGGGGACCAAATAACACAGTTGATTCTTTATCTAGGGTTTAGTATAGAATTTTTATTTTTAATTAGTACTCACGCGTTCTTTTTTTTTGCTCTTCTTTGGTGTTTCAGGTGTATGAAAAGAAGATAAGAAGGGTATAAATCTCTAATTGCCTTCGACAACCAAGAACTAGCAAGACTCAATCGAGAAAACAAGAAAGCAAAGACCAAGCTGAAATGGAAAACCAAAATCATCAACAAGTTCAACAAGCGGTTGGGGGAGATCAATGTCCTCAGGATCCTGCTCTTCTAGAGCAGCATGGTTTGGTTTCGCTTGCAGGCCTGCCACGAGCTCCACAGCACAATCAGAATGTGCCACCACTGCCGTAGACCCTACAGCCTTATGCTAGGAGGTCTAGCATTGGAGATTTTTATTCACCGGAGGCTTTTTTCGTGAACAGAAATCTAATCAGGCTAGCGCCTATTGAGAGGCCCAAAGGTGGTAGAAGTCACTTCCCTCATTATCTCTAACATATTGGGATGAAATTAAGGGATCATTCTTTGATCATTTCTACACCAAGTCTATATCTAATCAGTTGGGAAACAAGATCTCAAGATTTCAGCAGGGAGCTGTTGAATCCTTCTTTGAAGCTTGAGAGTGGTTTAAGGAATACATCAGGGATTGTCCCCACCAAGGTTTCTCCAGGGAGTGCCTATTGAATACTTTCTATATAGGTATAGACGAGAGGTACCAGCTCTCTCCATATACAGCCAGTATTGGAGACTTTATAACTAGGTATGTGGATGATGCCTACAAACTGATTGAGAACCTGGCATCCAGTATCAACAACCATTTTCCTGACTATGTCAGGGATCAAAGGGGAAACTTTTGAAAGTGCCTAAATTGTCGAATTGAGGTCGATGATGACTCAAATTTTGAAGAGCGAGCAGAACAAGCAAAGGCATGTGAGCTTTTGCGAGTATGTCACAGACAGTAATGCCGAGATATGCACTGTGGAAGATGCTAAGAATGTTGAAGCGGTGAACTACATGGGGAATCAGAGCAACAAAAGATTCAATTAGAATTACAGGAATCACCCCAATTTCTCTTATAGAAACAACAATGTTGTTGATAATCCTCAAGACTGCAGCTATCCTCTAGTAGTCTTCCAAGGAAAAATCTTCGTGCAAAATTCGGGCACCAGTAATTTTGAGCTGGGATATGCAGGAAAACAGTTCGTGTAAAACTCGAGTTCAAGTTTTTAGGAAAAAATGTCCATGCAAAATTCGGGCGTGACGAATTTTCTACTTGGGTTTCAAAATAAAGGATAGACATCTAGAATTTCTCTGGTTTCCAGAATGTTTTTGCAAGAGCCAGCTTCTTAAGACAATAAACATGAAGCCATGATGCAACAACTTCTAGAGGGGCACAAAATCAATAATTCTAAGGTTGATGGCATGTACAATGACCTCAATAACATGTTCGAATCCCTTTCTGCACATATGAAGAAGATGGATATCCAATTGGATTAGACTGCTGAAGCAGTTAAGAGATCTCCAGGAACTCTACCAGGGAAAGTTGAGCAAAACCCGAGGAGTCAGAAACTTATTCAAGCTATCACCCTCCATAGTGGCAAGGAACTCACTCCAATACTTCCGAAGGGTAAGGAAAAGGAACAGATTATCCTCCTGGAGGAAGATCCTGATGAAAACACTGAGAATATCTACGATTCAGGAAAACCTGCAGAGCTTAGATATGGATCGATCGATCCACCTAAGGGATCGGTCGATCACTTGGCCACTTCAAAATCTGCGTCTTCTTCTTCTTCCGTTGCGTGTGTTTATGTCACTAAGGTTCCATGCCCAGTTTCTGCAAAGAAAACACGTAAGGAATTAGAAGATGCAATGTGCAAAGAGCTGGTAAGCGAGCTTACAGTGAGACTTCCATTTATTGACACGTGTCAAATGGTTCCCTCCTTGAAGAGACATGTGAAGTACATGCTCACTAACAAAACCAGTCTTGAAGAAGGTGTGATGATAATTACTGAAGAATATCGTGATGTGCTACCGAACAAGATGTTCAAGAAACGCGGAGATCCTGGTCCTTTTGTTTAGTCTGTGAAAATTGGAGACCTCACTTTGAGCGTTCTTTATGCGAGTTGGGATCCAGTATCAATCTTATGCCTTTCTATGTGGCTAAGAAGATGGAGATGACGAGATTCCAGGATACTATGATGTCTCTGGTGTTACCAGATCGTTTAGTGCGTATTCTTATGGGTGTCTTGGAGGATCTTCCTGTGCAGATTGGTTGTAGCTATATACCTGCAGACTTTGTGGTATTAGAGCTTGATGAGGAGCCAAGGGACCCCATTATCTTTGGTAGAGTCTTCTTGGTTATTGCAGGTGTCATCATTGATGTTCAAAATGGCAAGATTGATCTACGTCTGGTAGATTTACTCATGAATTTTGAGATGGACAACATACTAAAGAAGCCTTTTATGGATGGTCAAGTGTTTTGGATTAACTACATTGCTGAGATTGCAGATGATAGAGCTGAGGAAGTTCTCTATGATGATCCTCTTTAGGTTGCTCTGGTGCAAGAGAAGGAGAACTTGGTTACTTGAATGAAGATGCCTTGAGGTACTTAAGGACCATGGATGCTAGTGTGAGCATGGAAAAGCTGGTAGCATATGCAGAGCTATAAGAAGTTGCAGAGAAGCCGCACATGGAGATCGCTCATGTGCCTCTCTCTGATCCTTAGAGCTAGTTGAAAGCTCCAAAAGTAGAGCTCAAACCACTCCCAGCAGGGCTAAGGTATGTGTTCCTCGTTCCTAACTCCACTTATCCTGTGATTTTCAATGTTGAATTGAGTAGTGTAGAAACCACCATGCTAGTTAGAGAACTCAGGAATTACAAAAAGGCTTTAGGTTATACATTAGGTGATATCACGTGAATTTCACCATATCTTTGCATGCATAGGATCCATTTAGAGGACAAATCTAAGAGCTCCATAGAACATCAGAGGAGATTAAACCAAAATTTGAAAGATGTTTTCAAGAAAGAGATTATGAAGCTCTTAGAGGTTGGGATCATATATCCTATTTTTGATAGCACTTGGGTTAGTCTAGTTCATGTAATGCCTAAGAAGGTTGGAGTAACATTAATTAAGAATGATACAAATGAGTTGATTCTAACTAGGATTGTTACAGGACAAAGGACGTGCATTGATTATGGGATGAACAGGAGAAAACGACATTCACATGTCCTTATGGCACTTTTACTTATTGCAGAATGCCATTCAGTTTGTGTAATGCTCCAACTACTTTTAAGAGATGCATGTTGTCTACCTTTACTGATTTGATAGAGGACATAATGGAAGTATTTATGGATGATTTTTCTATTTATGGCTCTTCCTTTTTGTGTGTCTTTCTAATTTTTGCAGGGTTCTAGAGCGATGTGAAGACAAGCATCTGGTTCTGAACTGGAAGAAATGTCACTTCATGGTTAGAGATGGCACCGTTCGTGGCCATAAAATTTCAAAGAATGATATTGAGGTGGACAAGGCCAAGATAGAGGTGATGAGTATGTTGCAGCCTCTAGATTCAGTGAAGGGGATCAAGAGCTTTTTGGGGCATTCTGGGTTCTACAGGAGATTCAACAAGGACTTCTCGAAGATTGCTATACCTTTGACACAATGGTGTGTAAGGATGTGAAATTCCAATTTGATGATGATTGCATGTTTGTGTTTTTGGCAATCAAAGGTTTTGTGGTGAGTGAACCAATCGTTCAACCTCCTGACTGGGAATCACCTTTCGGGTAATGCGTGATGCGAGTGATTACGCAGTAGGAACAATCTTGGGACAGCGAAAATATAGGAAGCTGCATGTGATCTATTATGCTAGCAGAACTCTGGATTATGCTCAATAAAATTATGCTACCACTGAGAAGGAGCTTCTCACAATTGTCTTTGCTTTTGAAAGTTCAGGTCTTATATGATTGGTTATAAGGTGATAGGTCATACAAATTATGCAACATTGAAGTATCTGCTGACAAAGAAGGATGCCAAGCCTCGCTGACTGAGATGGATCATATTACTGAATGAGTTTGATATTGAGATCAAAGACAAGAAAGGTGCAGACAATGGATTTACAGATTATTTGTCCAGACTTCTCGTAGACAAAGCTGTCACCCTGAATGACAGTTTTCCTAAGGAGCATGTCTATACTGTAGATGTCATACAGGCTCCAAGACAGAAGAGTAAGACTCAGACCCACACGCAGGGGCACATGAACGAGCCACGACCATGGTTTCACGATATTTCAAATTACCTTGCTACAGATGTTGAGCCTCTTGACTTTGTCAGATATGCGAGGAAGAAGTTCTTCAGAGACATCAGACACTAGTTTTTGGGATAAGCCTTATTTATAAAACAATGTGTTGATGTGATTTTCAGGAGATGTGTCACTAAGGAGGAGATTCCAGGCATTCTCTTTCATTGCTATGGATCATATTATGCAGGCCACTTTGCAACTTTCAAGACAGTCTCTAAGGTTCTTCAGGCAGGCTTCTAGTGGCCTATAATTTTCAAAGACGCTCAAGATTTTTTCTATAAGTGAGACTCCTATCATAGACAAGGCAATATCAGCAAGAGGAATGAGATGCCTCGGAACTTCATTCTCGCAATCGAGGTATTTAATGTTTGGGGAATTCACTTTATGGGTCCTTTCCCATCTTCTCACAATAATCAGTAAATTCTAGTCGTTGTAAACTACTTGACTAAGTGGATTGAAGTAATTGCTAGTCCCACTAATAACTCGAAGGTTGTACTGAAAATGTTTATGACCATCATCTTCCCGAGGTTTGATATGCCGCAAATTGTGATTAGTGGTGGAGGCTTGATAGCTCAGGTTTTCACCCGAGATAACACTGCAAGCGCACAGATATACGTTGTAGTGGTTCGGGATCAAATCCACAGAGACCAAAGAGTAGCACGAAGAATCAAAATCAAACAGCGGGCTAAGGCTAAAAAGATGCCTTTTGAGAGATGCGAAAGTCAAAATTAAAGAGAGCAAATAAGACGCAACAAGCTACGAGGTTGTAAACAGTTCAGAAAAGTATTGGGCATCGGGTATTCTCAGGGAAACATTTCATTGTTGACTTAAACTAAAGATTAGGGNAGATTAGGGAAGAGGTTAAGAACCGTCTTGAACTCAAATTCTAATCTAAAACTGATATACTTTCGTAGTATCAGCGCCCTATGCACTAGAAACTTCGAGACTAACTTCCGTTGACCCTCAGTTTCTAGTCATGCATTACTAACAGATTTGATAGGTTCACAATTCACTTAA
>OVAN01008580.1:7467-17966 GCA_900406275.1 Anastatica hierochuntica | reverse complement strand
TATATATATATATATATATATATACAAGTTTTACAGAGAATGAAAATATTACATAAACATTAGATACGCAACTCAAATAAGGAAACTCGTATATACTTGCCTTTCTCTACGAGCATCGTATCCATCCTCTCTCCCTCAAGTTGGTGCATGAAGATCAAAATGCCCAACGTGCTACAAAGATGTTTGATTTGTTGCACATATAATCCTTTTGTGAAGATATCTGTCCTCGGAAGTATGAATCTTCATTGTCTTAGGTGAACCACTCACGATTTCATCAAGAACATAATGAAAATCATTTTCTACATGCTTCGTTCTCTTATGGAACACCGAATTCTTCGCAATGTGTAATGCCGATCGATTGTCGCAATAGAGCTTGATAGGTCCATCATGCTTAACACCAAAAAATTCTAACAACTTACGGTGCCACTTTTAATTCCACATTGTATCTACCATTGCTCGATACTCCGTTTCCACCGACGATCTCAAGATGGCTCGTTGTTTAATTGTTTTCCAAGCCATGGTAAATCTTCCAACATAACTACAAGTCTGGTTAACGCTCTCCTTGTCATCGCACATGTTGCCCAATCCACATCGTAAAATGCAGAGACTTGAAGATCATCATTCGATGTAAGTAATACCCCCTGCCCCAGACAACTCTTGATGTAACGCACAACTCTGAGTGCACCAAGCCAATGTTTCTGCTGTGGTTTGTGCATAAATTGAGCTAGTTCACTAACTATGTAAGATAGCTCAGGTCTTATAATCGTTAGATAGACTAACCGACCCACCAATCTTGTGTATCTCTGGTTCATCAAATAAATCTTTACCATTGGTTGTCAATTGATGGTTTTGTTCTACCAGAGTTACGACTGGTCGACCCTCAAGCATTTCACACTCGGCCAATATATCGTATGCATACTTCCTTTGTGACAAATAAATTCCTTTTGACGAACGTGCAAATTTAAGCCAAGAAAATACTTTAGATAGCCCAAATTTTTCATCCAAAAACAATGTCCCAAGTATCCTCTGAAACGTTTGACAACCTCTCCATCATTATCACCAATGACCAAATCATCGACATATACTATCACATATAACTGTAACTCTCCTCGTTGCAACTAGAATTGTGAGTAATCTTTCTTACTTTGCTGAAAACAATATCCTTTCAGAGTTGTTGTAAGCTTAGGGAACCAATACCTAGGAGATTGTTTCAATTTGTAGATTGATTTTCTCAGTTTACAAATTTTATTCTCGTCATCACTACTCAATCCTGGCCGAAGTTTCATATACACTTTTTCTTCCAAATCTCCATGCAACAATGCATTATGCACATCCATTTGATGAATTTTTAAGTTATTTGCCGCATCTACCTTAGAGAACATTCTTACTGTCTTCATTTTGACAACCAGCACAAATGTTTCATCATAAGCTTGATAAGATTTTATTTTTGTTAAATCTGATTTTTCCCCTAGAATTAAAAAATTATGATTTTAATTAAAATGTTTTTTCTAATTATTTTCTTTAAAAAAGGAAAATAAGGAGAAAAAATAACAAAAACGGGAGATAGTGTTGCATTTTGGAGAAACCACACAACACATTATCTTCTTCTTCCTCTTTCGACAAAAGAAAGAAAAGGATCCTCGAAAAGGGATTCTTCCAAGACTCCATCTCCATCGTCTTCTCCCGTTGCCGTCTTCGGTCTACTTTCCACCACTCCCGTCGACTGAGAAAAAGTTCCATCGAGATGCGTCAGGCATCAAAACCAAACCTTTTATTTCTATATCAAGAAGAACAAAGAGACAAGAGAGAAGATCATCCTGATTATTGCAAAAGCTACAAAGTCTCTGAGGATCAAGAATCTCTTCCAAAGCTAATACATGAGGCCACACCACTGGCTAAGCAACAGGGATCAGCTTCTTCGTGCTCTTTTCCAAAAACCAAAAAGCCCTCTCATGATCAAGAATCTTCCCCGAAGCTGGCTAAGAAACAAGGGCCAGAATCTCCTCCAAAGCTAGATCCAAAGGCTAAACTAATGGCTAAGCTAGAAAACTCAGCTTCATCTTCAAGCTCTCTTCCAAATACTGTGACATCACCAGATACAGAAACTCCAGCTAGGCAGAAAGCTAGCCATGTTCATCCCAAGCTCCCATATTATGACTACATATTTGCCAAGCTTGGTGCTCGTCGTCAGTGAGCTTTTGCTCATTACCCCCATCTGGTGCTATATATTTATATTCATTGTTAGTTGGCTTTTGTTCTTTGAATCATTCATTTGTTTGTTTATTTGCTTACAGAGTGAACTTGAGAGTATCCTGAAGATTATTTTGAACCTTGAAACGCTTCATTTGTAATGTACTAATTACGCCTTAAACATCATCAAATATAATTTGTTTGAAATGTTGTCTTCGTAAGATCTTTGAACTTAACAAACAAATGTATACTCTGATTGTCAATTTGTTCAAAGAAAGTGCAAGTTATCAAAACCAAAAAACCACAGGACTAATAAGTTTCAGGATCAAAATCTCCAACTTTTGTAAAATTCTTTGACACTAGAGCCTCTTGAGGAAACTCTTTAACAAAAGAAACCAAGAACTCCATATGAGACATGTTAAAGATACTTACAACTATAATCACACACATGAAAATTGCTAATCTAGAAATGTGACATACAACAAACCAATCTATCATAAGAACATCTTAAGGAACCTGAGAAAGAATTCTCAAAATAAGATATATTTATACATAAGCAGATCAAAAGAATCGAATTAAGCAAAACTAGGAAGAAGAAATCTCCTTGATTCACCATCTCATTACTGAACTCGGTATTATCAACATTATGGTCCATTCCATAGTCCTCACACACCATGATCTTCAATTGCTCCAACAAAGTAGTAGCTTCCAAAGTTACCATTCGACCTTGCCGTTCCTTATCAACCACGAAATTCCACTGATTACTGCAACTAAATATTCATTCACCCGATTTAACGTAGATTAGAACCATGTTGAAAAGATGATGAAAAATCAAAACGAAGAAGACGATGAAGTTGAAGAAAAAAAGGCAATATTGTTGAAGAAAAAGGCGATATATCGTGTGAGATAGGTANATATTCTTAGATTTAGGTATATTTAAGATAGATTTAGGAAACAAAAATATTACAACATGAAAATTTTCTTTTTTCGTTATTTAGGTCTAATACGTTTTCTAGATAGGGTAGAACAATGTATAGTGGATAGAAAAACTAATCTGCATAACGCGTCACATTTGCTAATAGGCAGAATACGTATTCCAGCGTTTGGTAGATCAAAGAGTAATCAGTAGAATATATATTCTAGCGTTTGGTAGACCAAAGACATATGGCTAGAATACCATCAAACGTATTCTACCGAAATTAGAAATATAAGAAACTTTTGTTTACGTTATATACCAAAGGTAGATCACTGTACAACACTTAGTATACAATTCCTAACCTAAGTAGATGGCCATAATGAGTATTCTCTGCTTAGCTAGTATATTAAATAAAATATTATTTACCTATTTATTTTTTATGAAAAATACATAAGTAGTCTTACTTATGTTTCTAATAGTTTACATATTTTTAAATTTTTACAAATTTAAATTACTATTTTTTTCATTTTTTAGGGGTATGTGATGTCAAAAATGGCCAAAATTGCCGAAAATCCTATTTGGACAAATCCAAGTTAAAAGTGTCCCATTTTTCTAATTCTCCCTATAAAAAAGGTTATGAAGATTTGAATATATTAAGAAAATCATAGCTGATTAATGAGAAAGTACATAAACAAATAATGGGACTAGACCCTCAGTAATGGTGGGCTTATGGTGGGCTTCATAATTAAAATTAAGGGTAGTCACAATTTTCGTTCCGTTGATCCCAGTCCCTTTTCGAAATTGGAATTGAGCATAGAATGAAATAAATTTTCAATTTCCAATTGGGAATTTTGAAGTTCCCTTTGCACTATATGCAAATACTAGTATATAATATATATATATATATATATATATATATATATATATATATATATATATATATATATATATATATATATATATATATATATATATATATATATATATATATATATATATATATATATATATATATATATATATATATATATATATATATATATATATATATATATATATATATATATATATATATATATATATATATATATATATATATATATATATATATATATATATATATATATCATTATTATACAACCAATTCTAAATATACTATTAAGAAAATTTATAAATTACATCATATAATTAATTTCAACCGATAAATGAAGTTGAAGGCAAGAATTTTATAGACACCATTTTGATTTATTTTAAGTGTTGGACATTATTTTGACGGTTAGATATTACGTTGGTTAATACTAAATGATTTATTAGTATTCTTTTTAAATTTAAAATTTTGTTAAGTATATAAAGTCATATATTTTTAGGGTTTCTATTAGCATGCTTTTTATTTATTCGTAACGATTTATTAAAAAATCGAATAATAGATTAATTTTTATATTTTTGGAAATTTTTGCTATTTTTCAATCTTCTCTCGAAAATGAAATAGAACATAAATAGAATATTTATTTTAATTTTCAAATTTCCGTTCTGTTTCCATTCGTGCAATGTCTCATCCTCTTAGTTCTCATTTGTCCACCCCTATTTGTAATTGTGAAGTCTTCTATTCTCATTCAACCGTTCTAGTTTACTCAGTAAGGTGGAAATTGGTACTCTTCATATTTAAATTAATGAATTTGAGCTACAAGCTCTAGTTTTAGCAGCAATAATCATTTCTACATTAACAACTATATCTTATTTAGTTTTATTGTAAACCTAACATCAATACTATTAATACAAAAGCACAATAACTTTTGTTTACGTGTGATATACACCTTTTTAAAATCATATTTAAAAAAATAATCTCCTAAATCATTATATATATATATATATATATATATATAACAAAGTTTATTCATATTCTATTTTGAATGATAATAGATTATAATAAGGACAAAGAATTCGTTAAAATAGTATAGATATCTAACAATATATATCTTATATCTTGTGTTTAAAATTTCGATATTAACTCCCTTATATTTTTTATGGTAACAATTTATTTTACAGAAAAGTTTTCAATGCAAAGATATTGGTTACTTTATTGTATTCTTTTTATGATAATTGATTTGAACCGCGTATAACGGGTTAAACTCTAGCATCAATATTAGGAAATTTAAATTATGAAAATTTTAAATAAAAAATTACTATGTATTTATAAAAATATTCATATTAATTCGATGTTCAAAATAAAAATTATGTATTCTATACTAAAAAAACCCGACAAAGTTAATACAAATGAATTGACTTTATAATCATATTATTGTTTAACACATGATATAAATATATTGTAGGAGAAACTCATTTTCATTTCGAAACCGAATCGACAATAAATATCGTTAATACATTCAATAATAAAAATATTTGTTTTTACTATAGTTTATCTATACTATTAAAACTCATACAATCTTTAAACTTCTTTTTCTATTATATTATACAAAAAAATATCGCGCTTTGAAAGTGTGGGTCAAAATCTAGTTTGTATTAAATAGAAAACAAAACATTATATACTTTTTTGTTGATAAAAAGTTTTCTAACAAAACATTTTAGACTTATACACGGAAATGCTTGTACGCTTACTGTTACAAACATCTTATATATTAATTGAGGAGACGGAGAGAGAAAATGAGTAGAAAAAATCATACGTTTCAATCAAAGTGAGTTTTGAGGAAATAGTAACCAATCATCACTTTCTTTATTAAATAAAATTCTAAATTAAACAAATGAAAAGATATTACCAATTAATTTATTTGTAAGCCAATAATCAATTAACTTTCAAACCAAATATTTTCAAACTACTTTTTTATATTGTTAATATATACTGATTATACATTGTTGCAAAAACTTTGAAATATATATGATTGCAAAACAAAAATTTGCTAGTAATTTCCAAAACAAAGATTTCACAATCAACGAAAAATTAAATTGTTATTCTTTTAATTCCAATTTCGTAAGCCTAATATACATAAAACTTTAAATTTCTGTAATTGGTTTATTATTTTGCCTCACATCGCTGGTGAGAGTTTTGAAAATTAAGAATACAATATAAAATGACCTCACATTTTCATTTAAAAAACTTATTTTGTCATATTTCTGACATATTTGGTTTTAAAAAATTGAACCGAATAGTATTTATTTAATTTTGGTTTAAAAATGTGTTGAATTGAGTTAAAATATAATAGTTTTTGTATATTTTGTTTTGCCCTTTCCGGGTTAAAACAAAATTGAAACCAAATCATTTCGTGTTTCGGTTCTCGATCAATTTTCAATTAAATCTTGCTAATATAAAAAAAATACTAACAGTTTGCAGATTTTGATTTGAAAAATTTTAATAAAAAACTTATAATATTTTGAAAAAAATGAAGTTAAATTTTTGTTATTTTAAGCCCAATATCGTAAGCCCAATATGTAAAAATATTAAATATGTTTAAATTGGTATGTTGTTTTGGTCCACACCGGTTGTAAAATTTTTAAGAGCAATAAATTTATAGTATAAAAGAAACACATGTTGCCTTATAAAGCATGTTTTGTCATATATTACATATGTTCGGGTTTATGAAATCGAATTGAATAATATTTATTTATTTTGGTTCAAAAATAGTTTGAACTGCTTTAAAACATAATATATGTATTGTTTGATTTTGATTTTTTCAGATTAACCCCAAAATGAAACAGAACCGTTTAGTGTTTAGTTATCATTCAATTTCAGTTAATGTTTGCAAATAAATCAAAATGATAAAAAAATTCAAACAAAATTTGTCTTCTAGTCCCAATTTCGTAGAAAAGTTCCATTTGAAATATTTCAATAAAAAAATTTAAAATATTTCATAAAAAATAAAAAATTTGTTACTCTTTTATCTCAATTTCATAAATCAAATATGCATAAATATTAAATGTTTTTAAAGAGATGTGTTATTTTGTCACATATTGGTTGAGAGGATTTTGAAAAGCAATAAACTTATAGTATAAAATAAACATCATATAGTCACTTAGAAAGCATTTTTAATCATATTTTAGATTTTTTCGGTTTTAAAAAATTGAACCGCATAATATTTATTTTTTTTGCAAAAAATAGCTTGAACTAAATTAAAATATAAGAATGTTTGTATTATTTATTTTGATTTTTTGTGTGATTTGAGTTAATATCAAACCAAACCAAACTATTTGATGTTTCGATTTTCATTTAAATTTTTAGAACTAATTCGAATTTGAAATAACTCGAATCGACAGATGACCGATACCTACACGGGTCCTACAAAAATTGAACTAATCCGATCGGAAAATCTGAATATCCAGCTTTACTTTCGTATTACACATAATCGTACAAAAGACATTTGTATTATATTAACATATGTTTTTTTAAAAAAAAAAATTTCAAAATATTAGACATGTGTTATATATAATTTAAAATACTATTAAAAACTCTATAGATATTAAATTTTCCAAGAAAATTATATAATTCCGCGTTTGACGTGGGTCAAGATCTAGTACAATGTTATATGGCAATATTATTGAAGGCTAGTTATAATATTATACAAAAGTTTTTTTAGCCATAACTACCATAGTATTTTCACAATGTTATCCAGTTGTTAATGTGAAGATCTTTTAGGAGTTACACTATGTTTGAAATAATTTTTACAAACTTTCTCTATTTTTCTTTTGTAAAAAACTTTCTCTATTAAAATATAAATATTCATGTATAATATCATATTTCACAATCAATTCACATGGTTTGAGACTTTGAGGCAAAGGACATACTTCGGCGACAAAAAAGTATATGCACGACGTCTGAATAATCAAATCTTAAATGAGTGCTCTTCCACTCTTCCCCCACATACTTGAGTAACAAGTTACATATAATCTCTATATTTTTATTTGGTAAGTACATTTAGGAGAGTAACCTTTAATTTGTAAAAACTTACATTAAATGTCATTAGAAAATATAAATATTAAAATTCATTAAGGATATCATAGATTTTTAAAATATATTAACATTATATAATTAAACAAAACAAATAAATAATGTAACCTAAATCTTATCAAGATTCTCTTAATATCTTTTATTTTTTTAAATCCATCAAAATAAATTTACTTTTTAAACAAGTAAATGAATCTTAAAAATTATTTAATCTTTTACAATTACTATTTTAAAATAATCTAAAATAAAATACATTTAAACTAAACAATATACTTTACTTATATAATATTAATATATAATTAATTATTGAAAACGTAATTAAAATCCCAATATTTTATATTTTCATTTTATACATATATAAAAAGTGAAAAATATTAAATTAATACAAACACATAACATAATTGTTTTTAAGACTATGTTAGACAATGTTGTTTCTAAAACATACTTTTAATTAAACACTATAGTTTTTTTACTGTATTGCTATAATTGAAATTTTTAAAAGAAAAATATGATTTCAATCTATAACGGATTAATTGAGACCGATTTTATTGTAAAAAAATGAGTTATTATTTAGTTCACGAGGGATTAAACACTTTAAACAATACCGGAAATATTTAAAATAACTATAAATATACAAATTTAAGATATGAATTTAAAATTTGTTTAAATTTAATATTATAAAATATCAATAAACATGATTCCGCGTATAACGCGGATTAAATCCTAGTTGTTTATTATCTTTCCTGTCATTGTTCTAGCGTATAGCAAAAGGACACACTTATAATTTAGTGTGTCTTTTGGCCCAAGAGAGGTCTTCTCTTATTTTTTATCAGCGACAAACTTGAGAACCAAAAAAATTTGGAGAGAATGCCTTGATTATTTATAGATTTTGAAATAGATATTGGCTTTTGTTTTTGGTTTTTGGATTTTAGTGTTTGATATTTTAGATTTTGATTTTGGTGTAGATTTTAGCATTTTGAAAAACTTGAATGATAACTTTATTAGTTTTTGTTTTCTGTATATAATACTTTTATTTTTTTTTCAGTTACATACACACAACACACACACNACACACACACAACACACACACACACATATATATATATATATATATATATATATATTATTTTTTAAACAAATTCATTTTTTTAGGTTAGTTAACATTATAACAAAATTGAGAATTAATAAAGCTTTCTTAAATAATTTCAAAAAATTATAGACAAAATGTATATTTGTTTATGGTATAAAATTGTTTTTCTTTTTAAATGAAATATTATATTTATATTGAGAGAAATAACAATAACTTTATAAATAGAAATATAAAATGAAATAAAAAATTTCTTCAATTCTTTTTAAAAAAATCCAGTTAAATGGGGGTAGGTATTATCTCTTGATTAAGAGTTAATGAGAAAATTAGTGCAAAATAGCAAATTTGGAAGGAAAAAAAGGGAAAAAATAATTTTATAGACGATAGAGTGTTGGGGTCAAAAACGGTCATAACAAAATCGACGACTAAAAAGGACTACGGAAGCGTTGTTTCCTCCTACAGAAACAAGAATCGCAAGAATATCCTCAAGCTTCGGGAGTATTATCATCCTGACCGTCTCTTCTCGAACAAGTTTCAAGGCTACAAGTATAGTCAATCGTGACTGATCTCACACTAAGTCTATCCGTCCGCAAACAACTAAAGCACCCGAATGCTAAAGTTAGCGTCCACGATCTACGGAAGACCTCACAATACGAACTTCAGAACGATACGAAACCTCCGTGATCATCGAAAAACCGCATCATTTCGGAAGAACGTCTAGGAACCAATTGACGTCTAAGACCGGGGAACAGTCTTGGCACCAATTGACACCAAGACGGAAGGGTTGTCTTGACTTCAATTGGCGCCAAGAACGGAGCATGGTCTTGACATCCATTGGCGCTAAGACCCAGACAATGTTTGGCCGTTACTCGTGAACCAAACCACGTCCTATCCAATCATCATCTCCTTCGAATCGTCATTCGCTCATCTCTCATTTCGTCTCGATTGGTATTCCCGTCAAACCTCGTAATGACAATCGTGAGGATTCATCCTTTCCGTAGGATATCGTATCGATCGTATAAAACGATGACGGTTAACTTGAGCACTGGAAGAATCTAAACTGTACGATTGATCCTATCATTCCATGAAACTATCATTGTGAAGCCATATGAAGAATGACTTCTCTGAAAGGAATCGTAAAAGTCACTTAGCCGCGAAACGGCCCGAAAGGGCCCAAACCGCGATGATAGGTCCACTTATGATTCTAGACGAGAAACGGCCCATTTGCAATGACGGTTTAGTTAGGGTTTCGCGATTAAATTCAAAGTCGAAAGGATAAGGAAAGATCTCGAAAAAGGATATATGTGAATCAAGGAAAAGGAATATTTCCACGAAGGGATAAGCACGAATCG
>OVAN01008579.1:6769-17968 GCA_900406275.1 Anastatica hierochuntica | reverse complement strand
GAAACTAAGCTAAAATGAATCTAATTATGCATGAAAATATATACACATCAAAATGTCATGTCTGGAAGATGAAAATTACTCCGAAATTGCAACACTTTGATTGGAAAATTCTATCCAAAGCACTACCAACATTGGAGCGTCTTACCTCCTGAAACATTAACATTGATTCTACATGCCAGCGATGTGATCAAGGATCTGAAACAATTAATCATGTTCTCTACCAATGCCAATATGCCCAAGCAGTATGGAGATGTTCGCAAATCCCCCAGATGTATCTACCGATGGTCAACGTAGAAGATAATATTGACCGTGTATTACAATTTAGCGAGGATACAAACATCCCAGTGGTTATTCTTTATGTCCCGTTGTGGACGTTGTGGATCATTTGGAAATCTCGAAATGAACTCACATTTAATAGACGAGTAGTTGATCCTTTGGTTGACCCGATTCGGGCTCAAAACTCAGCAGTAGAGTGGAGTAGGATAATGGATGAACATCGACAAGATTCATCCTTACCACCTCTAAAGTCTTCACAGTGGGAACCTCCCCCACCCAGTTGGATCAAATGTAACTTTGATAGTGCTTACAGGAATGGTGAAGAACAGGTTGGCATTGGTTGGATTCTAAGAGATCATAATGGGATGTTTATTCGTGCTGATCAAGTCACTCTACAGAGAGTTTCATCTCCTCTACAAGCGGAAGCCATGGGATTTCTCCATGTGATCCAAAACATGTGGGCTTATGGGTGGCACAATATTTGGTTTGAAAGTGATTGACTGGAACTAGTACAACTCATTAATGGGGTTAAGAAAATATCAAATATCCTTTAAGATATAAGAGTGTGGATAACAAAGCTACCGAAATGCTCGATTGAATACGTGAATAGAGAGCGGAATGCAACGACAAATAGATTGGCTAAAAATGTATTATGTTCACGTGTTTCTTTTATGACATTTGTAACTCTACCATCATACATTACCGAAACTTTGTATTTTCCTCTTACGATCTAATCAATAAATTAGCTGTTAAAAAACCATAAGCAGTGTTTACAAGTTTGAAGCAAACAGAGCACAATAATCCTTGCACCAGAGCAATGACAACATATCAAAATGAAAAACAAACATCAATTACATCACAAAACTCAACAAAATTATCTAGATTAACTCTATAAAACTTGTTAATTACCGGAGTAACACCTATTTACTAAACTAATT
This sequence comes from Anastatica hierochuntica, assembly GCA_900406275.1. Lineage (NCBI taxonomy): Eukaryota > Viridiplantae > Streptophyta > Magnoliopsida > Brassicales > Brassicaceae > Anastatica > Anastatica hierochuntica. The sequence goes on along the minus strand of OVAN01008579.1, from coordinate 16,754 downwards.
CTAATCTTTTGACAAATGATTTTTAAGCCTAAATTTTTATAATAATATCAGTAATGCCATTTTAATTTAATTTTTCAGATTAATTCATACATAGTTCGTACACATCTTAAATCATTTAGTAAACCTTAAAAAAAACAAACATCGATCCAAAAAAATTAAAATCGATTCTTGTCCTCCCCCGTCCTCCTTCGTTGCTGCTCATCTTTTGCGTCGCCGTTGCTCATCTTCTCTGTCGTGTTTCCATCCTTCTTCTCCACATTTTTCTTTCTTCGTCATCTCCATTCTCTCCGCCGCATCTCCGTTGCATCTCATTTCGTCGTCCCCATCCTCTCACTTCCAACGTCGCTAAGTCGTGGAGAGTCTTCTTCCGTTGCGGGTCGGCGAATGTGTCTTCCTCCGTCGAGTACTTGTTAGTTCGTCTACATTTTTACTCAATAGCTACAAATTTGGTTAGTTTATAATTGATATATGATATTATGCGTTTATGATAAAAAAATGCAAGAAAAACAAAAATCTTTGCGAAGAATAATGGCGGCGCCATTTTAGGGTTGTAGATTCGCAACCAAAAGGTAGACGTCAAAGTGAAAAATTACAAAATTGTCTTTCATTACAAATTTACATTTTTTTTTGCAGTTGTTACAAATTTATTTTAGTGTTACTATAAATTTATTTTACAGTTGTCCAAATTTATTTTACAGTATTTGAATATTTATTTTTACAGTTGTTATAGATTTATTTTACAGTCGCTACATGTTTGTTTTAATTTGACTATATATTTATTTTACAATTGCTACAGAATTTTTTACAGTAGTTTCAAATTTTTTTTACTACTATTGCAAATTATGTTTAGTGATTACAGATTTATTGTACAGTTGTTGCATATTTTTTCACTGTTGTTGGAAAATTATATTACAATTGCTATATATTTGTTTTTCTGTTGCTGCATGCTTATTTTACTGTAGTTACATATTCATTTTATTGTTGTTGCAAATTTATTTTACTATTATTGTGAATTATGTCTAGTGATTACATATTTGTTTTACAACTGTTACAAACTTGTATTATTGTTGCTGCAGATATTTTTTACAGTTGCTACAATCACTAGTAAAAAAAAAGGAGCTATAGCCACGTCAGATTTTATGGCTATAGGATCGTAGCATTTTTTCGTGGCTAAATTATGGCTATATAAATGATTTTGCCACGATTTAGCCACAAAAAAAATGTTACGATCCTATAGCCACGACAGATTTTGTGGTTGTAGCTCCTTTTTTTACTAGTGAATTTTGTTAATTGTTACTGCATATTTATAAAAAAATTTATATTCTAACTCGGTAAAATGATTATTCACTAGCTCGTAAACTTTGAACTAGTGGTATAGAATCACTTCTTCATTCTTGTTGAGGTGAATCAAATCGATCATAAATATATTAGAACCAAAATCATTGGCGCATAGATATAGATGTATTGTGTTAGATAATAATTGTCTAATTCACCTATAATTACACTCAACAACAATGATAATTTTACGATATAATTTGAGTTTTTTATATGAATATTTTAGTAATTTACCAAATAATTTTGAAAGATATTAGGACTATAATAAGTGTAAAAATCATTGCTCTTTCCAACATCTATGGAGTTGGTTGTCGGATACGTAACGAACGCTCAGTTATCGAACATATATGTTCGTCAATATAGACACGAACATGAGATTCCATATAATCTGTAACAGGTGCAGTTCGTACTTTTCAAGTGTTGTCATTTACCAACACTTTACAATCAAAAATATTGGTGTCGATCTATCCACGTCAAATCGAACTTTCATAAATCCTAAAACAAGTACGGCGGTGGATAAAGAAGAAGATAGTTTCTAGATGATGATGTAATTCTGACAAGACAATATGAGTATTTAAGTTGTTTGTAAAATAAATCTATAACTAGTAGAAAAAAATCTGAAAAATGTAATAAAAAACCAACAAAGAAATTTGTGGCTACATGAGAAAACAAATCTGTAATCAAAAGCATTAAACAAATTTGTAATGACATAAAAAAAAAATTGTACTAGTCGAGAAAGAGAAAATCATGTGACATCATGACATGAGAAAATTTGTAGCCATATCATAAAAGTCTGTGGCATTTTTAAAATCTATAACTATGTAAAATAAATCAGTCATCACATGTTAGTCTAGTAATTAACTTTCTTGAAAAAATCTATAGCCAAACTACAAACTTTTTAAGCAAAAAAATCTATGACAACCATTTAAGTATGTAGTAATTTAAAAAAAAATATGAATTGAAATTTTGTCGAAAAATCTGTAAGACACTTAAAACTCTGTAGCAATAAAGAAGAAAAATTTTTAGAAGAAAACAAATATGTGACAAATTAATAAAATATGTAGCTTTGTAAATGTCAACAAATATGTGGACTGGAAAATAAATATGTGTTTTCAAAAAACAAATCTATATACCAATATTTTTTCATTTTCGAGAAACTAGCGATACTATCAATTTTTTTTCAAGATTTTTTTTCATTTTTAGCAAATTTTCATTAATTTATTATGGTAATAACCTTTTTCCAAGTGGCTAGGAAGAGATCCGAAATAAAAAAAGTTTAACTAACCTTCAAAATTTTGATGTTGTTCTAGTTATTTATACATTTTCGAGGAGTATTCTAGTTTTTTCCTAAAAAAATTATTCACCACACATAAGTTACAACATTAGATTGTTTTTTCTTTGCCGAGAAAAGAAGATTGTTTTTCTTTGGCATAAAATCTGCCTATCGATATAATAATGACAATTAGATTAGGATATGCCGTCAAACATGGATTATTTTATGTACATATATATGTACATATATATAATTAACTTGTGTATATATAATAATGTGATATAAAATATTTGATATTTTTAATAGTATAGTTCGTTTTGCTACCTATAGATTAAAACTTATGAAACATTTTAAAAGTTTGATATGTTGAATATATGAGCGTGAGGTATAATTAAATTGTTAATAACAATTTGAAACCATTAAGATTTACGGTTATTTATGTTTTAATTTGTAGTAATATGATTAAGAAAGTATACCAAATTTTATGAGCAATCAAATAAATTTACCTATTATTAATTTATTTTGTATATGTATTTTATAAAGTACGTTTTCATATGTTTAAGTGAATATTTATGGATATTTTATTAAATGTGTACAAAAATTTAGATTGATATTATGTATAAATTGAATCTTGGGTTATTAATTTACTAGATTTTATTTTTTAGTAACCCACTATTTTAAAAAGCTATCGAATAAACATTACGCATAGAAAAATAATAATAATAATCTAATGTTGGATGCTACATGTTTAAAAATAAAAAAATTTATTACTTCAAACAAATAAAAAAAGAAAGAATATACAGTTGTCTTTTGTCGTATATTTTATTACAGGATGATCGAGATGTATGTTTATCTTCTTCTTTAAAAAAATCTAAATTGACAGAAGACGACCAAAGATGTGAAAGAACACGATTGTGATTACAAGTCTCTGGATCCTTCTTCATCCCTTCCGGTAATTTCATTTCTACTTATGGAATTAGAGACCATAGATGACTAATTTTGACTAACGGGTCTTTTAAAAATCAAAGCTTGTTGCTTTCCTTTGTGTTTTCACTCAACCCAAAAAATTATAAGCCATTGATTCAGCTAGATTAATTCTTAAAAAGATAACAGAGATTTATGGATTCATTCATACCATTTCGATCTCTCTCCGAATCTGAATGCATAAATGATTTAAAATTGATCCAAAATAAACGAGAAGTCGCCAGGATTTGCACAGCCCCCACGAATCTTAGTTTTCGAGACCGAGAAATCATCCTTCATCGACAACTTTCTAGGTATAGATGTTTCGGCATACCAGAACGTAAATTTCTTCACTCTCATAAGATTTTTACTCAATCTCTCATTGTCTTTTTATTGACCTCTTTTTCTATCAGAGCTATGAAGTTGGCTTTAGCTTTGTTTCGACTGAATTTTTTTAGAGATTTCTCCATTAAAGGTTTCGTGTCTAGAAAATTAATTGTTTAGTATAATTTTGGTTTTGTTTGTGAATTTGTAAATTGAAACAAATTGTTCTATTCGATAGTTGAAGATCATAATTCGGAGGGATGTTTTTCTGTATAGCTTACTCTTGGAGATGGTATATATATTGTCTCTGACATTGATCATTTTATTAAAGAGGTGAAACTTGAAGAGTGTGGTCTCTTCTAACTGGTTGTCTCTATTATGGTCCATCCAAGCAGTTCTATGCATCCTTGTTGAGACAACAAAGTATTATAATATTCATAAGAGATTCAACAATTAAAAGTACCTTATTTTAGAACTTTTGTGATTTGAAATGGAGGAGGTACATTATTAAATCATTTTTTTGGAACAAATTTTATGGAGATGGATGCATTTAAGGGAAGATATGCGTTCATCGGAAACTATTTGCATATCACCTAGATTCAAAAACATATGGTTTTCTCATAAAATATAAAATACAAAGTTCATCTGTGTGGCCTATGAAACAAATAAATTAATATGTTATGAATAGTTTATTCAATAATATGAAAACATTTTATTTTTGAATGAGCTCTCATTAACTTACACATGAATTACACTAACTTTATTAGTGTTTATTAGATATTTCTACTCAACCATAGAGACATGACATGAATGAACAAATAAAAAAGAAAAGCCTAAGGAGACTTGTTCAATCCATACTAACTTCAAATATAGAGGTTAGTAAATCAATATGTATGTCAATATTAAGATAAATTACGAATATGATCTTCTAACCTCTATTAAAGAAAAATGATAGAATTAAGATTGAACAACTGCCTTAAATTATTGTTTACGCTGAACTTGCATATCTGATGTTTGATATAGAGAATTATTATTATAACTTTTTTGCTTTCTATTATATTTAGACAATAGTTCAGGCTTTTTAAAAGTTTATAAATAATTTGAAATCAAAAATTGTGAACAATTTTATGAAATATACAATACTAATTTCTTAATTTGAAATTAGTATTCAGAAACAAAACTCAAATCTTTATTGAATAATCAGTCGTTAAAAATTATACAAAACATAAGAAAACCATTGATAAGAGTAACTTAAACTCTTATAAGAGAAGGAGAAATTTAAACTTTAACCAAGATTTGCGAGGAAATTACGAGGATACCTCGAAATCTCCTCGCAATTTTGCGAGAAATTTGCAAGGACTCCTCGCAATATTGCGAAGAATTTGCGAGGACTCCTCGCAAATCTTTACCCTAAATCCTAAACCCTAAACCCTAAACTCTAAATCATAAAAACTAATAAGAATCACGCTGTTAGCTAAAATATTCTTTCACAAGTAACATAACAACAAGAAATGCATAAAATAAAAACTTATGCGTTGGTGAAGTTAGACGAATATGATAGTTTACCATATAAAGTGCCTATCGACTTTAATTTTCTAAAGAATTTATATAAACCTTCGTCATTTCTTTAAACATGTGATGATATTATCAATTATTTGAATTTAAGATCTTCAATGATTAGCATAATAGTTATTCACACTATCGCACTTCTAAAAACTACGAAACCCTAAACCCTAAACCATTTATAAATTATTTAATTTTTTAAAAAAAATTACAAGGAATCCTCGCAAATTCCTCGCAAATTTTGGGCGATTCTTCATAAATTATGGGCGGTTCCTCGAAAATTTCCCAAAAATTGCGAATCCTCGCAAATTCCTCGCAATTTTGGGAGTCAAACGAAAAAAGCGGGAACCCTAACTTTTGCGAAGAAATTGCGAGGAAGCATAATCCTATGTATATGGCACCTTCCCTTCTCCTTCCTCGTTCGATCAAACCTCTCTCTATCTCTCTCAAAATCCTCTCTCTCCATATCCAAACCTTTGGGCAATTAAACAATGGAAGTTGTTTAAATTATATGGTAAATATAAGTTAGTAATTGTTAGTTTTAGGATATTTAGGTTTTGGAAATAGTAAATTTAGGTGGTTTAGGTAGGATTTCATAATTGATTTAAAAAATATATGTTGGAAAGATTTTAAATTTTATTAATTATAAAGTTTAATTAATATCAAACTTTAATTTTTTTAATAACTCATTTGAATTAATATTATACTCAAATTTTAATAAATAAATCATTCTAATTAATATTAAACTCAAAAATTTAGTAATAATTCTTTTTAATTAATATTAAACTCACATAATTAATTAATAAATAATTTTAATTAATATTAAACTTAAAATTTAATTAATAAATATTTTAAATTAATATTAAACTAAAAAATTGAAATAAATAATTTCAATAAATATTAAATCCAAATTTTAAAATTATGTAATTCTATAGATGAATCCCCTCGGATCGTACGACACTTTTCTTCAGCAGTCCGCTAGGTCGACCCTTTTAATACATAATTTGTTTCATTCAATTTTCTAATATTTATTAATGTTTCTTGTTTTATACTGTAGGTTGATCCCCGATCGAAATGTCGGTTCTTTGGTGTTGGTTCTCTGCAGTCTGAGGCCTCTTCAGCAGCTATCAGTGTTCAGCGTTCCCGAGTCAACCCGAGGGATCTTGAAGAGAAGCTACAAAGGGTTGAGGTCGAGCTTGTGGCGGCTCGCGAGGAGGTTACTGCGGCTCGCGAAGAGTTTATCGCGGCTCGCAAGGAGATTAGCGTTGTTCAGTCTAAGATGGTCGAGACCAGGAGCGGACTCGTTCTCATGCGCTTCGTTTCGATTGGATGAAGAAGAACGACTCCAGGTTTGTCGAGTACACTCGCATGTTGTGGGACGGGCCTGCTCAGCAGCGATAGTAGCAGCAGACCTAACAGCCCGACAACGTTTAGAATATAAGTTATTATATATTCTAAATTTGTAAAATATTTTAAAATTTATTTTTTAATTTTATATTAATTTTAATTTCATTTATAATATTTTAGTTTTAGTTTAGTTTATTTTTATGATGAAATTAAATTTTTTTAAAAAAATCTCGGGTATTGCGAGGAGTCCCTCGCAATTTTCTCGTAAATATTTGCAAAGAAATGTCGAAGATCCCTCGAAAATCCTCGCAATATAGTCGAAAACTATTTGCGACTGATTTGCGACGAATCCTCGCAAATTCCTCCCTATGTAATCGCAATTTCCTCGCAAATATTAGCCTTGCAGATTCTTCGCAAATTTGCGAGGAATCTGCGATAAACACTTTTCATCGCAAATTTACGAGGAAATTGCAAGCAAACCCGGTTTGCGACTAACGATTAGCGACCGATTTACTTTCCTCACAATTTCCTCGCAAATCACAGTTTGAGAGGAGATTTGCGAGGAATCTGTGATAAACACTTTTCATCGCAAATTTGCGAGGAAATTGCAAGGAAACCTGGTTTGTGACTAACGATTAGTGACCGGTTTAGTTTTCTCGCAAATCATTAGAGGAGATTGCGAGGATATCTTTCCTCGCAAACGGCGTGTAGAGTTAAACTTGGAGGTCAAATTTTTTGTAACGTCCCGTCTCGAAGGAATCGAAAATGTCCCAAATGGTACCGCCAAAACCGGTTTAAATTCACCAACCGATCATTAATCTCCGCTTCTAACCGAAACTTGCAGTAACATAAAAAGAAAAAAGGGGGAAAAGAGAGGAATGGATAACGTTTCAAACAAGCCACCCAATGGGGACGAACCCGACTTCACCTCACCCGATACTCGCTTAACCCCGAAAGTCAATACCTAATCCTAAACCTCACAGAAGACACATACCGTGTCTAGCAAACAACTAACAAGTTGAAATTCCTTTTTAGAAATACAACCCTAACTTACTAAGACACTTCTTTCAAAACCTTTCACAAATATTTGGTTTCCTAGTGCGTATTAAATCATGTGGCATATCAACTCGTGCCCTAAAACTTAGACAACCCACCCAGCCTGGTACGTACTCCCATCTGGTGGGCTGGCCAGCCCGACACATTCACATAGGCCTAGTCGCGCTCGACAGCCCATCCCACTTCCCGCAACCCTTACTTCATCTTGGATCGGTACTTCGGGTACCCTCGCCAATGCCCACGACTTCCATTACGACCCAGGGTACAAGTTCAACGCTGATTCTTTTGCCCTTCTGTCATGACACTTTGGACGAAAGACTCAACCATTCAGGACACCTTCTCTCCGGCCCGTTCCGCCTGGCCCGACGTAAAGGTCCTACTACTCACAATTCACTCGATTTCCCCCATGGTCCAAACACTCAAGGCAGGGTGCATTACACCCCTATATTGGATAGGTGATTATCCACAAGAGAACCACATCACCGGATTAATCTAGACCTAAGATCATCTTACGTAATTCTCAAGCAATATCAAATTAGACATAGTCATTTTTAAGGACTTAAGTTCTCACATAGCTTCTAGCCTATGCTCGACTTACCGACCCAACAAACAATCGCACTTAGACATATAAAACTTTATGTCATAAAAATTACATAATACATAGTTTTTATTCTTGTCGAGACTTATAGCTCGACACTGGCCGAATTAACTCTAGACTAACAGAATTAAACGAATATTGAATGCGGCGAAATCGAGAACCTCCTCACCTTGGTCTAATGTCTGGCCTCCATCTTTGCTACTGGGATTTCACCCCACGTTGATCCTCCTTCGTCTTTTCTCGCTCCGAAAGATCCTTCTCCAGAAGATGAACCCTGAAACAGGAACCCGGTTAGACCTTTCCAGGAACCTACTAAAAGTGAAAACTTTCCATTTATAGAAACCTGCCATAAATAAAAAATTCCCAAAAATAAACTCTGCCCAAAAAAAGAAACTTTCATAAAAAGAAAACTTCCCAAAATGGAAACCTGTCATTTTTAGAAAGTTCCAGAAAAGAAAAATTAGGGCGATCGGTAACTTACCAAGGGGTGCACCTCTCACGGTCGTGACCCGGAACCCTCATGTTCTAGACTAGCAGAACTGTCACTCTGCTTCTGCAGCTCCCGGGTTTCCTCTGGTTCCTCAGCTTGAACCGCCTCCACCAGGATTTCCTTCCCAGCAGAGGATGGTCCCGCAACCGCTGGTCGGTCTCTCCTAACTGCGGAACAAGTCATGCTCTCCCGAAGTCCGCTGCAGCCTCCTGGACTTCCTGCCCACAAGAGCCCACTTGCCTCCCATTTGAACCCTTAGGGTTCCTGTGAATTTTTCTGCAAGTCTCTTCTCCTCCTCCTCGAAATTTCGACCTTATTCGCCATTATCGGTTCATGATGATCCCGCAACTCCGACAATAACTCTGTGCGGCTCATCCCTACCACCGGCTTGGGAACAATCTCTCGCCATGTGTCCAACTACTCCATTGCCTTCCTCGCTCTCATCATCTCCTCTCCTTCTACTTCTTTCTTCTTCTCCAAGAAATCTCTGGAATCGCAGTCTTCACTTAACCGAGCTTCAGTTTTCCGTCGTTTCTCTACGACTTTGACTCCTCCTTCCGTCTCAAATCCCGGCTGCTTCTCGGAGACTCCATCTCTGTTTGCGACCTTGACTCCACCTCCTTTTCTGATCACCTTCTTTTCCGATAACCTCCACTGCCTTGTCCCTTTTTTCGGCTCTCCACCGCGGCGTCTCCTTCCTTGGCTTTGTCTCCTTCGATCACCACGTCACTTCCCTGATGTTTCTTCTCCTCCATGTCAACTCTGTTCGTGATCGCCATCACGTTCGTCTCCTCCGTTGCTCGCCTCGACTCCTCCATGTCGTCACCGTCATTCGCCTCACCTCCTCTGTTAGCAGTCCTAGCAGCCCCCGTATCTCTCCCCACTAGTCCACTTTCGCCACCTCCTCTTCCTCAGCTCTCTACATTCACGGCTTTGTCTCCCTCTCCGTTCGTCATCGCTATCACCATCATGTCCACTTTTCCTCTCTCTCTGCCACTTGATCTCTCTCTCTCTCTCTCTCCCTCTCTCTCTCTCT
>OVAN01008578.1:0-17016 GCA_900406275.1 Anastatica hierochuntica | reverse complement strand
CTTCCCATTCCTTGGGAATATCCAAAAGACCTTTCTTCTTGAGCTCTTTGTAATGAAACTCAAGGATTTACTTCTTGAAGCGTTGAGGGTATGGGAGTTTTGATTTAAGAACCGGAAGACTCAAAATTGCGAAGTCCTCCTCACTCACTTCTTCTCCTCTAGGCATGTACCTAGGAGTTTTTTCCTTTTTCTCAAATGTCTCTTTCCTTGGGACATTGAGTTTCTCTTCTTCTTTGAAGCTATCATCCTTCTTACCTTCCTCAAAAACCTCTTTCTTAGTAGCCTTATCAACAAGAAAAGGGTCTTCTTCTTCTCCCTTTTCAAGTTCGACACATCCTTTAGCCAACGAAGTGTCCTTTTTCTCAAGCTCCGTTCCAATTGGAGCATCTTTCTCTTCAATTTCGAGGTCAATTTCGGCATGACCTTCCTCAAAATTCTGATTCCCAATCAAGTCCAAATCCAAGCAATCAACATTCTCATCTAGTGGATTCAAAAATAAATTCTCAAAATCATCAATAATCTGTGCCTCTTAGAGAGTAAAGAAAATACCGTCCTATGGTTGAGGAGTTTGGTCGATCTCTTCTAGAAAGGCATTGCAAAAATCCTTGCTCGATTCTCCTTTCTCCTTAGANGTTCCGAGATCACTTGTTGGAGTTAAGAATCTATTACCTTGACATGTGAAGCAAGAGCTTCATGCTTGATATTAATATTTCGGTAGATAGACTCTATCCTTACATTCATTTCTGCAAACTTCTTGTTGAGGTTGACTTTTGTCTCGTTTTGTCCTTCCATTAGCTTCTTAAGCATAGCATGATTCTCTTCTTCTTTGGTAGGACCAGTTTGTTGTTGAGGCTTTTGGTAATAGCCTTGCATAGATTGGTATTGGTACCTTTGTTAGTTTGTCTTTGAAGCATAGACTTGATCTTGTGGATTCTCCACATTAGTGCTCCGGTAGGATAAGTTGTTGTTGAAAGACTTGTACCCTTGGTTGAAGGTTTTTTGGTAGTACCCTCCTTGTATGTTGCTCACTTCTTCTTGGTTCTAAACCTCTTGTCCTTCGAATTCGGTTTCTGCAAAGTGAACGCTTCTTCTTGTTTGTTGTATGAGCCTATCAACTTTATCATTAAGCTCCTTGATCTTGTCTTCCTTAGATTCGGTGCTCCTCATCGTTCTATCAAAGTTATCCCCATCGCAATTGTCGTTTTGGGAAAGGTTGTCAATGAGCTTCTCTCCTTGCTCAGCGGAAAGACTAGCAAACATTCCCATGAGGCGGTCTTCAAAGCTAAACGGTACTTCTCATGGATACCTTTATGGAAGATTTTAAGAAGGTTGCCATTTTTGATACCGTGGTGAGGGCAACTCCTTATATATCTGTTGAAGCGCTCCCAAGCTTCATAGAGCGATTCCATTTCTCCTTATATAAAGGTGGAGATCTCATTCATAATCTTTGTCGCCCTTTGGGGCGAGAATTACTTAGCCAAGAATCTCCTCTTACACTCATCCCATGTTGTGATAGAAGAGGTCACAACTCCTTTCTTACATTGAGATGCCTTGTCTCCTAAAGAGAATGGAAACGAGGTCAATTTGATGATGTCCTCCGGCACTCCATTGATTTTCACCGTTCCGGTTAACCTTTCAAAGTTGTCCAAGTGCTCAAGACGGTTCTCTAATGCAAGGCCAAAGAATCTTGCATTTTGCACCATGTTGATCAAGCTTCACTTGATCTCGAAATTGTTGTTTTGGATTGGTGGTGGTGGTCTTATTCCTATCCTTTCACCATTAGTGAATGACTCATCTCCTTCTCCAATCCTCGGTTCTTCTCTTGGGAGGTGGAATGGACAGTTTCCTTGGTATTCTTGTCCCACGAAATTCCCTTGATTGAGAGGGGGAATTCGTTCTTGAGGGTTCTCCATTGGTGGAGGATTCCCTTGTTCAACTTCTTGATTTATGCCCAACCTTCTTAGATGGGCTTGTCTCTCTCTAGCTCTTCTTTGTTTTGAGTGTTGCCTTGCAATGATCGTTGGATCGGTGTCAAGAAGTCTTGTATTTGGCTCACTTCTTGACCTTGATATCATGTACCTTCACAAATCAAATAAAATCAACAAAAGAAAGTAAGAAAGTTAGATAAAATAAGCAAAAAGATAAAATTCTAGTCCTTGATCCTAGAAATCTCATTGAAGATTCTAGTTAAAGCCTAAATCCCCGGCAACGGCGCCAAAACTTGGCGTAAGGTTTTCCTTGGTGCCAAAGTTTAATATTTATAAAACCTAATACCCTACACTCAATCCGACATGAGAACTTGGTCAATTGTAGTATTTTAGGATCGTCCAAGGATTTAGAGGTTCAGATTAGTAGAACCTAAGCAAGGAGATTATACGAAGGGTCGTAGTCTAGAAGGCGATCTAGTAAGAGATTGTCACGTGTCTCTACTAAACCTAATCAAAAGTGGAGGTAACCATGGTGATTGTGCAATAAAGAAAGCAATAACAAAATAACATGAAAGCAAAGAGAAAACTTGGATCAAGTCAAAAGAAAGATAGGATCTTGAGACAATGGATATGGGTTCGGGTTCAATCTAAAGAAGTAATGGATTTTAGGTAAGGCTTTATTAGAGGATCGAAGCTATTCCTAGACCAAGGGTTCCTTAATAATCGATCAACCCACTCTCGTGACGGAAATCTATTCACCTATACACACTACAAGGCTCAACTCTTTTTTGTTGCCCATCTAAGTATGCATGTGATAGTCTAACTTAAGCCTTCTTAGCCATCTAGCACGTAGGTAACATCCACTCTCATGGGCCCAAGTGAAAGACATAGATCTAATTCTCTCAAGCATTTCATCGAACACTTTCTAGGCGTCTTTGAGCAAGAAATAATCTTTGAAGAAGATGCTTACTGCTGCAATCCAGAAGGAGCACAAGGAGGCCGGCATGTGCAGGGGATTCGGCTCCAGCCTGACAGGGGCCACCTTGCAATGGTTCATATCGATTCCAACTGGAACCATAAGGTCCTTTGCTCATCTGACTGACCTGTTTGTGGAGCAATTTGCTAGCAGCAGAATGACTCCCAAGTCCTCTGATTACCTTTATGAGATCAGGCAGCATAAGGCAGAGCCACTCAGGAGCTACCTTCACCGCTTCAACAATCAGAAAGTCACATTCCCAAACTACAGTGTTCCCACCGCAATTTTTTCCTTCAAGAGAGGACTTCTACATGATGGTGATCTGTATAAAGAGCTCACTAAATATCAATGCAAAACGATGGAAGACATGCTCTCCCGGGCCCAAGCGCATATCAAGTGGGAAGAAGATGTACTTGCCAGGCAAGAATCTCTGGTCATGAGGATCGAGAAGACATCCAGAGATGACAAGCCCTACCAAAGACTGCCAGAGAGGATGGACAGAAGGGAGCCAAAGGACACATGCCTCTAAGTAAGTTGGACGACAATAGATTCCCGCCGGTACATACTTGGCCGGACGTATCCAACCTATCAATATCGAGCGCGGAGCTGGTAGGAGTCCTGAAAGAAATGGGAGGCCAAGTGACATGACCCCAAAAGATGAGGTCACCTGACCATCGCCGCAATCCGAGCAAATGGTGCGACTTCCACAATGACCACGGTCAAAAAATAGAGGATTGCATATCCTTAAGAATAGAAGTCAACGAGCTGCTCAAGAAGGGACACCTACGAGAATTCCTCTCCAACAAAGCTCAAGAGATGTTGGATAACCAGGAAGGAGTCCCAGCCGGCCGTCAAGCGCCTGAGTCCCCAGCCAGCCGTCCAGCGCACGATAGGGTGATCAATGTCATATCCGGAGGTTCGAAGATAAGTGGCATTACACATGTCGCTGTGAAGAAAAGCACAAGGCTCGCGAAAAACAATCATGGCTCCCCAGAAGTTAAGCACCATAATCTCAGCCAGGAAGCCATTAGTTTCACGGCTGGAGGACAAGATGGGATCCTGACTCCACACCACGACGCGTATGTTGTTTCATTATCGGTGGCAAACTTTTTGGTGAAGAGAGTACTTATCGACAATGGGAGCTCCACGAATGTACTTTTCCTGGGAGAATACAGAGACCTGGGTTTGACCTAGGAAGCCTTGATGAAGAAGACCATGCCGTTGGTGGGCTTCAGTGGGGAAGTCAAGCAAAGCATCAGAGAGATAGCACTTTCGGTTTGCGCCAGAGGAATCAACTTCTCCACTAAGTTTTCTGTCATAGACTGCCCCTCTGCCTATAATATGATCATGGGCAGACCGTGGATACACGAGATGAGAGTCGTGGCGTCAACCCTGCACCAAGTACTAGAATTTCCAACCCCATGGGGAATCAAAGAGATCAAGAGTGATCAAGAAAATGCCTGATCGTGCTATCAGATCACCTTGAAGGGAAAGACGACTCCTTTATAGGAATTACAGAAACCAATTCCTGCACTGCACACTGAAGAGCCGAAAGGGGAATAGCTCGATGATGTTCCTCTGGTACCCATAGAGCAAGGAAGAAACCTTATAATAGGGGCAAGGTTGCAAGAAGGCATACGCATGAGGCTGTTAGGCTTTCTCAGATCCATTGTCGATTGCTTCGCCTGGTCCCACGTGGACATGCCAGGAATAGACCCAGAAGTCATAGTATATAAGTTGCAAGTGGACCCCAAGTACACGGCAGTCAAGCAAAAAAGGAGGAAGTTCGCACCCGAACGAGACGAGATCATCAATGATGAAGTAAAAAATCTCCTAGCAGTTGGGTTCATTAGAGAGGTCCATTACCCGGATTGGTTAGCAAACGTCATCGTGGTCTGGAAGAAGAACGACAAGTGGAGGGTTTGCATTGATTTCACGGATTAAAATAAATCTTGCCCTAAGGATCCTTTCTCGCTGCCTCATATAGACAAGTTGGTGGACGCCACAGCTGGACACCAGTTGATGAGCCTTATGGATGCCTTTTCCAAGTACAATCAAATACTCATGTATCCAGACGACCAGGAAAAGATGTCCTTCATGACTTCACGTGGAATTTACTGCTACAAGGTGATGCCTTTTGGAATAAAGAATGTAGGATTAACATATCAGAGGCTAGTCAACATGATGTTCGCGGACCAAATTGGCCAGACCATGGAAGTCTATATAGACGACATGCTGGTCAAGTCCTTGAATACGGAAGACCACATACCCCACCTGCAACAAGCTTTCTCCACCTTGAGGAAGTACAACATGAACCTCAACCCCTCTAAGTGCTCATTCGGAGTAAGCCTTGGGAAATTTTTTGGGGTACATAGTTACATACAGAGGCATTGAAGCAAAACCGGAGCAAATCAGAGTGATTCAGGCAATCCCTTTGCCCAAGACTCCACGATACGTCCAGAAGCTTACCGAAAGAATGACGGCCTTGAGTAGATTCATATCTAGACTGTCCGACAAATCGCATGCATTCTTTGAAGCCCTTAAGTTTGCGGGGAAATTTGAATGGAACCAAGAGGCCGAGGATGCCCTAGTCAAGCTCAAGGAATATCTCACAACACCACCTCTTCTCTCTAAGCTCCAAGACGGAGAGCCTATGCTCCTATACCTGGCCGTCTCAGAGCATGCCGTAAGTGCTGTCCTGGTCAGAGAAGAAGAAATCAAGCAACATCTGGTGTATTACGTAAGCAAGTCTCCTCTGGATATCGAGACTCGCTATAGTCACCTGGAAAAACTTGCTCTCGCCTTAGTCATTTCGGCAAGGAAGTTGCGTCCCTACTTCAAGGCTTACTCGATAATAGTCGTCACATATTTCCCTATCAAGTCTGTACTCCACAAGCCAAAAGTATCCGGTAGACTGGCCAAATGGGTAGCGGAATTAGACGAGTACGATGTGATCTTCCGCCCTGCCACGGGATTAAATCACAGGTCTTGGCAGACTTCATAGAAGAATTCTCCTGCAGATGGTACCAGGGGAAGATGAAGAGGTCTGGATCCAAAAAGAAAATAAAAGTGAAGAGGAATGGGAACTTTATGTAGATGGATCCCGCAACATACGAGGGGCAGGTGTAGGCTTCGTGCTCATCTCACACAGAGGAGAAGTGGTATCAAGAGCAGTAAGATGCAACTTTTGAGCCACCAACAATGAAAGTGAGTATGAAGCTTTAATTGATGGACTCAACTTGGCAAAAGACTTGGGAATAGAAAACCTAAAAGTTTACAGTGATTCCCAATTGATTGTAAGCCAGACGCAAGACGACTACCAAGCGAAAGATGCTAGCATGACTAAGTACCTAGCCATAGCCAGAGGCTCATTGATTCGTTCAAAGCATGAAAACTCACACAGATCCCGAGGGAACAAAATTCGCATGCGGACGCCAAGGCCAACCTGGCCTCGACCCTAAAAACTGCGGAGCCAACTAGCGTACCTTTGATGGTTCTCCAATGGTCATCTACTGACGAGGATGCCGAAGAGCCTCAGGTCTCCAATATTGAAAAAGAGGAAACATGGATGACGCCCATTACTTCCTACCTAAAGGATGGCGCCCTGCCCAATAAAAGGAGTGAATATCGTAAGTTCAAAAGTCAAGCATCCGATATTTCCTGATTCATGGAAAACTCTACAGAAGATCTTTTTCGGGCACATACCTCAAATGCGTAAAGTCGGAAGACGCTGATCTAGTCCTCAAGGAATTACATGAAGGCGAATGCAGATCCCATTCTAGTGGAAGAAGCTTGGTACTAAGAGCCAAGAGGGCACGCTAGTATTGGCCTACGATGGCTCATGACGCCCTCCAAATGGCCAAGTACTGTGATAAATGCCAAAGGCACGCACAAGTATCCAAGCTACCCCCGTAAAACCTCAAATTCGTAAGTTCTCCTTGGCCATTCATGAAGTGGGGAATGGACATCGTGGGAAAATTCCCGACAACTCCCAGGCAGCTAGAGTACCTCTTGGTAGTCATAGACTACTTCTCCAAGCGGGTTGAGGCAAAAGCCTTGAGCAAGATTACAGATGTCCTAATCAAGAGGTTCCTCTGAAAGAACGTGGTAACACGATTCGGAATGCCTCAAGAAATAGTTACAGACAATGGTCCGCTATTCACAAGAAAAAACTTCAAAATTTTTTGCAAAGATTGGGGCATAAAACTAAGTTTCGCAACTCCAAGACATCCGCAATCCAACAGGCAAGGCGAATCCACCAACAAGACAACAGTCAATCTTATGAAAAAGAGGTTGGACGACGCCAAAGGCAACTGGGTCGAAGAACTTCTAGCTACCCTATGGGCATGTCAAACCATCATTAAGACTTCAACATGGGAAACACCTTTCTTCCAGGTCTACAGAACAGAGGCGGTGTCCCGTACCGAAGTCAGTGTCCCTACGGCCAGGTTAAAGCTTCTAACCCCAAAAGAAAATGAAGAGCTGATGTCTTTAACCCTGGATCTCCTTGACAAAAAAGGGAAGCCACAAGAATCCTAAACTGGAAGTACCAACAGGAAGTAGCTCGCATCTACAACAAGAAGGTACGAACCCGGACGTTCCAACAAAGAGAATGGGTGCTGCGCCGATTCTTTGAGAATACCAGGGACAAGGCCGCGAAAAATTTGGCGCCTGGCTGGGAAGGACCGTACCAAATAGTGGAAGTCATAGGAGCAGGGGCATACAAGTTACAAGACAGGTACGGAAAAGTACAACCAAATAGTTGGAATGTGTTACACCTACAGTCTTACGTCTTCTAAAAAGAACGCCCCTGACCCGGACAACCATACCCAAATACGTTTTTCTGCTTTGGATTTTTTAATTTATTTTACATATTTTTTTTATGTATTCATGATACGTCTAAGGACGGATACCAATCAATAAAACAATTGCTTTCTCACGGGAAAATTTAGTTAAAAGCAAGGAGCAAATAAGTTGAATGACTACTCCTCAATAAAGGAGTAACACAAACAACGTACCCTTCCGAAACAAAAGCGAAAAGCTCAAAAAAAAAGAGAAAGAAACTCTGGTAGAACAAGGGAAAATACCCAAAAGAAAGCAAGAGACAAAAATTGCTTATTTTACTTAACAGAGAGTGGCTCACCAGAAAGCAGAGTGTTGAGAAGAAAGCAAAAACAGCTTAACCTTGCTTACCAGGTCATGGTAAACGCAAAAGCTATGTGACTTGAATATAGGAGCATCACCTATACCTACTTATCCAGACGTGGGAAGTAGAAGAAAAGTCTGGCACTTGGACCCCTTTGCGGAGGAGGTCCATACCAGCAAAACCAATAAGACTGAGAGTGGCTTCATTGCAGGAAGCAGAGTGCAGCAAAGCAAAAATAGTTATTTCCAGATAGCTGACTGCCAAAAAGCCAGAAGATAACTCTGGGTATCAAGAGGCCAAAAACGCAAGCTAGCGGTTTCCTCCGGGTGACAGAATGTAAAAAAGCCTTAAGATACCTCCGGGTATCAAGAGGCAAAAAAACGCAAGCTAGCGGTTACCTCCGGGTGACAGAATGCCAAAAAGCCAGAAGATATCTCCGGGTATCAAGAGGCCAAAAACGCAAGCTAGCGGTTACCTCTGGGTGACAGAATGCCAAAAAGCCATAAGATACCTCCGGGTATCTAGAGGCCAAAAAGACATCCTGGGAACCTAAGCATTGTCTAAAGACAAGAAGCAGAACTCCTTCAAAAAAAAGAGAGATAATGAGATTATCCCAACTTAGAACTCAAAGAACTCTCGCAAGACACGACAAAGATAAGAGGCCAATATGCCAGAAGGTCAATAAAAGGTTAAAGGCTCATAGCCAGAAGCCAGCCGGTCAAGAGGCAGAGGCTAGAGACTCATAGCCAGAAGCCAGTCGGTTAAGACGGAAAGGCTAGAGGCTCATAGCCAGAAGCCGGCCGGTCAAGACGCAAAGGCTAGAGGCTCATATCCAGAAACCAGTTGGTCAAGACGCAAAGGCTAGAGGCTCATAGCCAAAAGCCATTCAGTCAAGACTTAAAGGCTAGAGGCTCTTAGCGAGAAGCCAGTCGGTCAAGACGAAAAGGCCAGAGGCTAGTAGCCAGAAGTTAGCCGGTCAGGGTGCTAATGATAAAAAACTTGCCAAAGCTTTGGCCATGAAAGCCATCTTTAAATCTAAGTCAGGAATATGCTAAGGCAGGAAGACAGGAGAAAACTAGAAAAATATTCATAGAAGGCCACAAAGGGCCGAAATACGGGTTTTAAGCCCTGAAGGGCCAATAAAAATAAGGACAAGAAGGCCACCAATAATTTAAGGCCACTAAGGCCATAAAAGTCATTTTAAAGCCTGCAAGGGACAAGAGTAGGCCCACGCAGGGACATGCCATCGACAAAAAGAAAATAAATCCCACAAGGGGAGAGAAACCTTTTTCTTGATTTTGGGTCTGGAGGCTAGGCAGTTGGAGGATCAGGAGAGGCAGACTTCTCGACATTTGGCGCAGAGGCCGCTGGGGGCGTAAAAGCCAGGGCAGGAGGAATCTCCGGTTCATCTTCAAAGGTGGGAGCTTCGAGGCCATTTTCTTCTGCCTCCGCGATCGCCACCATCTTGTAGCTCTCAAACTCCTCCTCCAATTTCTAGGACTTGACTTCACCCTTGAGGTAGTCCCGAACCATCTCCCAGTGCCCCATGATCCTGGCAATGTTGACGGCCATGGACATTTCCTCTGTAATTGTGGCCACCATGGTGTCCAGGTTGCCAAGCTCCTCTTTCTGTTTTGCCTTCTCCTCAATCAAGCTATGGATCTTCTCTGCCGCTTTCTTCTTCTCCGACTCTAGGCACCGGAGCAGTCCCTTTATCTCCCTCAGCTCCTTCTCCAAGCCAGCAGACTTATCATTCTCTGGCTTCAGCTTGGCGAGGTAGTCTTCCACCTGGGCCTTTCCTGCAGAGATCACATCAGTGGCGATCTGATCCTTGGCATGGAAGAGTGAAGCAGCTAGCTAAGCAATAAAGAGGGGGACGATCAGTCAAAAGAAAAGGAAACAGTCGAATGTCAGCCAAAAGCCAAAGGCAGGCCAGTTACCTTGTTCATTCCCTTCTGGACCTTATCAAAGATGCCCAAATTATCGGAGCTAAGAGGGCTAGGAGGGAGCGCAGGGAAGATGGAGCTCTGCAGGTGCTCCAAGGCGCCATCAAGATCGCGGACAGAGGAGGAGGACTGCTTGGCAAAAGGACCCTTCTGCTTCTTGCTGGAGGCAGTGGCCTTCTGAGTCCATTTCCTCTTGGACCCAGCAGAGGGAGATTCCGAGATCTCCACCACCTCTGGAGCCTTGCTCCATACGCCAACTTTGCCTTTCTTGTTGCCTGAGCCTTTTCGAATTCCTCCAATGCCTTAGACCCAGATCATGATATATTTCCTGCAAAACGACAAAGGAACAACCAAGAAGCTAACACATAAGGAAATAAACAAAAGGAGTAAGAAGTAAGGAGAAAACCTCTTATGCTGCTTTGGCTCAACGCTTCTTCACTTAGCAATAATGGGATGCTTCTTTCCTCAGCAGAGATCTCCAAAGCTTCTTCAACCTTCTCCCTACCTTCCTCAAATTTCTCTGTGGACACTTTTGCAAAAATGAAAGGCCAAGAGAGTTAGTGACCAAGCTGGAAGCAGCAAAAGAAAAAACATCCTAAACCTACCAGTGAATTTCCAAAGAGTAGAGAATCCAGGAGAAGTACCGACTCTCTTGAAAACAAACTTTTGGGCCCAATGCTTGGTGAAGGCCGCCCCTTTCCTCTCCTCCTTTTCCAGCTCCAGCACTAAGGGAGCAGCGGCACGAGGGCGGAAGTAATATTTGCCCTCACCCTGGAGAACATGGGTTAAATAGTAGGAGTAGAGAAGCTCATTAATGCCAAAATCAAGCCCATTGAACTCGTTAAGCAATTGGATGGCGGTGAGAATCCTCTAAGATGGCGGGTTAAGCTAGGAAGGGCAGATGTTGAAGTGTTCCGAGACTTTCCTTACCAGGGCCGGTATCATACCCTTGACTCCTGCCTCGAAATAGCCTTCGTACACGGCTATCTCATCTCCTAGGCATTCAGAAGCCCTCTCATCCTTCCTTGGAAACCTCACATGGATACCTTCTCCGATGGAATACTGCTGCCTCCAATCCTCAAGGATCTCAGAGTTTACGTTGGAGAAAGGGCTGACCTTCAGAAGCTTCGGACCCACAGCGTATCGCAAGAGCTGTGGATTGGCTTCAGGGATCTCCGTGTCCTCGGAAGATCCTTCGGCCTCTTTAGAAGGGCTAGTCCTAATCAGGTGCCTCTTCCGGACACGAGTACCGACAGAAGATGAGGCCACCGGAGAAAACTAGTCACCGGAACTAGTCATTTTCGGGTTCAAAAAGGTTTTGATCTTGGATCATAAGATTGATTGGGCAAGAAAAGCTTAGAGGCTAAGGGTAATCCGAAACCCTAAGAGTCGATCCCTGGAATATATCATAAAAGAAGTGAAAAAAAAGAAGGAAGAAGAGGATCTAACCTTAAAATTGCGGATGGGAAGCTTGATAAGGATCCCGAGAGCAAAGAATTTTAGCAGAGAAAGGAAGAAGACGAAATTAAAATGCGAGAGAAAAAGAAACAAAAGGTTTAAAAGGAAAGAGAAGAAATTGGAATCAGCCGCAAGCGTCCAATCATTGGCGCGTATCTCGCAAAAGCAACGACTACTTTCTTCCTTCTCAAATCTTTGCAAATCTCCACTAACGGCTACGAATCCTTCTCCTCACAAAGTCAACGGCTAGGATTTTTTAACAAACCAACAACCCTTGAAAAGTGCTAACGGCTCACGAAATTCAAAATTCAAAGCCTTGAGACCAGACGTCAAGAGCCAGATGCAACCTTCCACTGCAACGGTGCCCGTTATCTGATAGAATTAAAACTAAAAGCAAGCAAACGCTTATAGAAAGTAGAGGCGGCGAAAGTCACAGCTAAGAAGGCCGAGCAACTAATGGCTTCGTGCCTAAGCCACCTGGAAGACATGTTATTCCACAACTTTGGATCGAACTTGCGCAATAAGAGGCAAACTGTTGGGAGTAATTTAGGTCATGAGAATTCCCCAAGCTTAAATGGAGTACAGCAGTAAGACCTCAAAGCAGGGGAATGCCCAGAAGCATGAAGCCAGATGACGTTGCATAGCCAGAAGCAGGAAGTCAGACGACCTTGCATAGCCGGAAGCCGGAAGCCAGCCGACCACCGCCTCACCTCTATTTTTATTATTTAACTTAGTTAATAATGATGTTTATTCTAGATATAGATGCATATATTTTACAGATAATCATGAACTTAATGTATAAATACAAAGCTTAAGGGCAAAACGTGGGGACACGAAACCCTAAGCTAAGAAATCAATACACGGCCGATCTTTTTCACCATTATCGATCACAAAGCCTAGAACAACTTCACATCATCCTTGCTAAACATTCATTGACCTCCAGCTTCCGTAGTGCTACAAAGAACGACCAAAATCATCCGTAACAGANTCAATAAAACAATTGTTTTCTCACGAGGAAATTCAGTTAAAGCAAGGGGGAAATAAGTTGAATTACTACTCCTCAATAAAGGAGTAATACAAACAACGTACCCTTACAAAAGATAAGCGAAAAGCTCCAAAAAAAGGAGAAAAACTCTGCTTGAATAAGGGAAAATACCTGAATGGAAGTAAAAGACAAAAAAGAATTGCCTCTACTTAATAGAGAGTGGCTAATAGGAAAGCAGAGTGCTGAGCAGAAAGCAAAATAGCTTAACCTTGCTTACTAGGTCACTGTAAATGCAAAAGCCATGTCACTTGAGAATGAACCATCACCTATACCTACTTACCCAAACATGCGGGGTAGACGAAAAGTCTGGCACTTGGATCCCTTTGCGGAGGAGGTCCATACCAGCAAAACCAATAAGACTGATAGTGGCTTCTCTGTAGGAAGTAGAATGCAGCAAAGCAAAACATCTATTTCCGGACAGCTGAATGCCAACAAGCTAGTGGTTACCTCCAGGTAACAAAATGCCAAGAAGCTATTGGTTACCTTCAGGTAACAGAATATCAAAAAGCCAGAAGATACCTCCGGGTATCAAGAGGCCAAAAACGCGTCTTGGGAACCTAAGCATTGTCTAAGGACAAGAAGCAAAACTCCCTAAAAAAGAGATATAATGAGATTATCCCAACTTGAAAGTCAAGAACTCTCGCAAGACACGACAAAGACTAGCGGCTAATAATCTAGAAGTCAAACAGTCGGAATATCGATAAAAGACTAGAGGCCAATATGCCAGAAGTCAAACAGCAGGAATATCGATAAGAGACTAGAGGCTAGAAAGCTGGAAGTCAAGACGATCAAGACGCAAAGGCCAGAGGCTTATAGCTAGAAGCCAGCCGGTCAAGGTGCCCATGGTAAAAAACTTGTAAAGCATCGGCCATGAATGTCATCTCTAAATCTAAGTCAAGAATCTGTCAAGGCAGGAAGATAACAGATAACTAGAAATATATTCATAGAAGACCACGAAGGGCCGAAATACGAATTTTAAGCCCCGAAGGGCAAACAGAAATAAGGCAAAGAAGGCCACCAAAGAGTTAAGGCCACTAAGACCATGAAAAGTCGTTACAAAGTCCACAAGGGGCAAAAGTAGGCCCACGCAAGGGCAGATCATCATCAACGAAAAAAATAATAAATCCCAAAAGGGGAGAGCAACTTGATTCTTAGTTTCGGGTATGGAGGCTAGGCAGTTGGAGGATCAGGAGAGGCAGATTTCTCGGCATTTGGCGCAGAGTCCGCTAGAGGTGTAGAAGTCATGGCAGGAGGAATCTCTGGTTCATCTTCGAAGGTGGGAGCTTCGAGGCCATTCTCTTCCGCTTGCGCTATCATCACCATCTTGTAATTCTCAAATTCCTCCTATAAGTTCCAAGACTTGGCCTCACCCTTGAGGTAGTCTCAGACCATCTCCCAACACCCCATGATCTTGGCACCGTGGACGGACATGGAAATCTCCTCCGTGAAGGTGGACACCCTTGTATCCAGGTTGCCAATCTCATCTTCCATCTTTGCCTTCTCCTCAGTCAAGGTGAGGACCTTCTCTGTCGCCTTCTCCTTCTCTAATTCCATCCCCCAGAGCAATTCCTTCATCTCCCTCAGCTCCTTCTCCAAGCCATCAGACTTGTCCTTCTATGCCTTCAGCTTGACGAGATAGTCCTCCACCTGGGCCTCTCCTGCAGAGATCACCTCAGTAGCAATCTCATCCTTGGCATGGAAGAGCGATGCAACTAGATGAAAACACAAAGATGAGGAAAGTTAGCCAGAAGAAAAGGAAACAATCAAAGGTCAGCCGAATACCAAGGGCAAACAAGTTACCTTGATCATCCCCTTCTGGACTTGGTCAAAAATGCGCAAGTTGTCAGAACTGGGAGGGCTGGAAGGAAGCGCATGAAAGACGGAGCTTTGTAGGTGCTCGAGGGCACGATCGAGATCGCGGAAAGAGGAGGAGGACTGTTTGGCAGGAAGACCCTTTTCCTTTTTGCTGGAGGTAGTGGCCTTCTGGGTCCCCTTCCTCCTGGACACAACAGAGGGAGACTCCGAGATCTCCACCACCTCCGGAGCCTTGCTCTCAGATGCCAACTTTGCTTTTATCACCGCCTGAGCCTTTTTTAAGTCCTCCAATGCCTTGGACCCATATCTTGACATATTCCCTGCAAAATGGCATAAAGTCAGCGAAGAAGTTAGTCAAAAGAGAGATAGAAAATAGAAGCAAAAGGCAGTGGACAAACCCCTGATGCTGCTTTGGCTTAACACTTCCTCACTTAGAAAGAACGGGATGACCCTTTTTTCAATAGAGATCTCTAAAGCTTCCTTAGTTTTCTCCTTGCCTTCCTCTGATTTCTCCGTGGACACTTCTGCAAAAACGAAAGGTCAAGAAGGTTAATGACAAAGCTAGAAGCAGTAAAAAGAAAAGCATCCTAAACCTATCAGTGAATTTCTAAAGAGTAGAGAATCCAGAAGACGACCCAACTCTCATAAAAACAAACTTTTGATCCCAATGCTTGGTGAAAGCCGCCCCCTTTCTCTCCTCCTTTTCCAGCACCAACACCAAAAAAGCACCGGCTTGATAGCGGAAGTAATATCTTCCCTCACCTGGAAGAACATGGGTGAAGTAATAGGAGAAGAGAAACTCGTTGATGCCAAGATCCAGCCGATGAAACTCGTTGAGCACCTGGATGGCGGTAAGGATCCTCCAAGAGAGTGGGTTTAGCTGGGAAGGATATATGTTGAAGTGTTCCGAGACTTTCCTCAGCAGGGTCGGTATCGTACCCCTAACTTCGGCCTCGAAAAGCCTTCATACATGGCTATCTCATATCCTGGACATTCATAAGCCCTCTCGCCTTTCCCAGGCACCCTCAAATGGACACTTTCTCCGATAGAATATTGTTGTCGCCAATCTTCCAAGATCCCAGAGCTCACAGTAGAAAATGGGCCTACCCTTAGGAGCTCTGGACCCGCAACAGATTACAAGGGCAGACTATTGGTTTTGGGGATCTCTGTGTCCTCGGAAGATCCTTCGGCCTCGGTAAGAGGATTAGTCCTAATCAGGTGCCTCTTTCGAACGCGAGAACCGACGGAAGACGAAGCTACCGGGGAAAACTCATCACAAGTGCTGGTCATTCTGGGCTCAGAAAGGTTTTGATCTTGAATCTAAGGTTCGTTTGGGGCAAGAAAGCTTAGAAGCTACGACTAATTCGAAACCCTAAGAGTTGTTCTTTGGAATCTATCTTAAAAGAAACGAAAAGAAGAAGGAAGAAGATCTAACCTTAAATCGCGGATGAAAAGCTCGACAAGGATTCCAGAAGCAAAGAGCTTATCAGAAAAGGAAGAATATGAAGTTAAAATGCAAGAGAGAAAAGAAAGAAAAAACTTAAAAGGAAAGAGAAGAAATCGAAATCTGCCGCACGCCTCCAATCATAGGCGCACATCTCGCGGAAGTAATGGCTATATTGTTTCTTCTCATGTCTTTGCAAATCTTCATCAACGGCTATACTCTCTTCCTTCGATCCTCACGAACTCAATGGCTGGGATTTTTCAACAAAACAACGGTCCTTGAAAATTGTTAACGACTCATGAAGTTTGAAATTCAAAGCCTTGAGGGCGGACGTCAAGAGCCAGACGCAACCTCTTGCTGCAATGGCGCCTATTATCTGATGGAATTCAAACTAAAAGCAAGCAGAAACTTATGGGAAATAGAGGCGGCACAAGTCACAGCTAAAAAGGTCGAGCAACTAATAACTTCTTTCCTAAGCCACATGGAAGGCATGTTATTCCACAGCTTCGGATCGAACCTGCGCAATAAGGGGCAAACTGTTGGGAGTAATTTAAGCCATGGGAATTCCTCTAGGCTTAGATGGAGTACAACAGTAAGAACTTAAAGCAGGGGACTGCTCACAAGTAGATAGCCACATGACGTTGCATAGCCAGAAGCAGGAAGTAAGACGACCTTGGTAGTCGGAAGCCAACCGACCGCTGACTGGTTCTTGTTTTTACCATTTAAATTAGCATATAATGATGTGTATTCTGTAGATAAAGATGCATATATTTCATAGATAATCATGATATATCCAATTCTTGGAGGGATAATCATGAACTCCATGTATAAATATAAAGCTTAAGGGCAAAACCTAGACACACAAAACCCTAGGCTAAGAAATCAACACAACACTTTTTCTTGCCATTATTGATCTTTAAGCTTAGAATATCTTCAAACTACCTTTGCTAAACATTCATTGACCTTCAGCTTCCGTAGTGCTTACAAAGAACGACCAATATCACCCATAGCAAAAGCAAGAGTAAAAAACTGCTTACTCTTACTTTCCAGACAGTGAGCCGCCAGGGAAC
This sequence comes from Anastatica hierochuntica, assembly GCA_900406275.1. Lineage (NCBI taxonomy): Eukaryota > Viridiplantae > Streptophyta > Magnoliopsida > Brassicales > Brassicaceae > Anastatica > Anastatica hierochuntica. The sequence goes on along the minus strand of OVAN01008578.1, from coordinate 188 downwards.
CGAGTGTTGACAAGGAAGCAAAACTACTTCGCATGCTTACCAAGCCACAATAAAAGCATAAGCGCTATGGTCTGAGCATGGAACATCATTTAAAAACTGCTTACCCAGACGTGGGATGCAGAAATGTCTAGCAGCGTATTGTTGTTGTCGGAAGTTTTAAATTTGTAAAACCTAACTACCGCTCCTAA
>OVAN01008577.1:5100-17971 GCA_900406275.1 Anastatica hierochuntica | reverse complement strand
TATATATATATATATATAAAGTTAGGATATAATAAAGAGCACAATCATCTTAAACAAGTAGTAAATTTGAAAAACAGTAATTACTAATTATTTAAATATTTGTTGTTTTAAACACTATGAAAAAATCTGAAAGAAATGATTACCATTGAGAGAAGAATCCATGGGAGGAAATGTTTAAGAGCCTAATGAAGACCAACTTACAAGACAGAATCAACCAGAATCTTCAAAACCTGAAATGATAGAGAAGAAGAAAATGAGTTTGATCTGATATGTTTGAGCTAATTAACTACTTATTTATGGAATCTCTTACATATAGTGTTTTCTATTACATGTGAGATGTGAACATTTGTTGAATGTAATATTAGTTTGTAAGTTTTATATATCATTTATGAAGAATAATAAATTGGAAAATTTATTAGGAAATGACAGTTATAAAGCAATTTGCCATTGCATCACTTTGGAAATGAACCTTCACCATATTGGTATTTAGTGTGCATGTCCCTAACCTCTAAGGGGTAAATGAGGAAAAGAAATTGTACATAGCTAAGACTTAATGCATAGAGCCAATTATTTTGGTATCACTAGAAACCAATCAGAATATGAATGGACTCTATACATAAAGGTCATACAATATGAAAGACCTTAGATTGTGTGTGTGTGTGTGGTTGAAGGTATGAGGAAAGTAACATTGGTCATGATGGTTAAAAAACCAACTAATTTAATAGCTCTAGAGACATTGGGATGTTGGTTTATGGATAAATAACTTTAGACTGAGAACAAAATTGTAGCAAATGATCACAAAAGACATCATGTATTACCAACCAAGCTAATTGTTTAGGTCTTTTTATGTTGCTTTCAAAAGCTTTGTTAAATTTATTTTACTTTACAAATGTAAACAACATGAACTTAATCATTTAAAAAAAAACATAGTTTCTTTTTATTTTATAATCTAATATGCAAATTTCGCCGAAATACTCAACTATTCAAAATTTTCAGACAAATCCAACCTACATGGATTACGAACATCCGCCGAATCCAAATTGATCAAAACATTTACATAAAATCTTTGTGAATGGCAATCTTTGGCACCAAATCTATAAAAATAATGAACTTATGCTTTTATTTCAAAAATCTTGGTCGTTATGCTATATCGCATGGCGAAATCTCAGTTGTTTCAATAATCACTGAAGATCTTACAAAATCTAAGAAAACTTTGCAGGTTTCTCAAATATTAATTTGTAACTGATTCGATAAGAGTTTATCGAATTCAATTATGCAAATTCGACGCTATGTAGTAATATAGATATGAAGTAAGGAGTTAAACATACCTCTGAAATTGCGGCGGTATGAAACAATTTTTTAAAAGTGTGTGCAACCAGCAAACCCTAAACCCCTATTTATACCCAAAAATTATTTTTATTTTTTATATATTTTTTAAGACGGTTTTAAATTTTATATTTTAATTTATTATTCGAGTAATTTAAAAATAAGCATACTCTTTAACTAAAGTTTCTTACAAAGGCAATTGACATGAAGCATGAACATCAAATCCAATTGCCATTTACAAAATCTAAGAAAATTAATAGATTTATCAAATATCAATTTATAAATGATTCAAGAAATGTTTATCGAATTAACTGTGAAAATTCAATTATGTGAGTTCAACGCTATTTAATAAGTGGATATGAATTTAGGAGTTGAGCATGCCTATGAAATATACGGCAGGATAATGGTAAGACAAAGACATTATCACCTAAGGCTTCATCACTTCAAAATAGAGCGGAGCAAAATAGTGAGTTATGCGAGCTCTCGACATATCAAGATAAACAGGTCTATTACAAGTGGAAGCCCATATACAAACAAGATAAGACTGAGACTCAACCCAAGCCTCATCACCAACGATCATCTTTCTCTACTAACGACAAAAGAGACAAAACAAAAGGTTCATTGCAAAGGTAGAACCGTACAACGTCCATTGCCAGCTAGGAAGAGGTGGTCACACATAACAAATTCAATGTTTTTGGATCTCTCATTACCACCGATGGTTGACAAGTTTCCATTACGTTAAGGAGGTATTGTGTGAGTGTCTAGTATAAATAGTCAAGTAATGTAATCGTAACAAAGAGAGAAATAAGAAAGAAGAAACATTCATAAACGCTTAAGCTTTCTTTCATGGTATCAGAGACGTGGAGCCTTATGCGTGTCCAACTCTAAGAATCTCCAATTGTTTAACAGTCAAGCTCAGTGAGAGAAACTATATGTTATGGAAAACTCAGTTCGAGTTGTTTCTTTCCAGTCAAGGTTTTCTAGGGTTTGTCAACGAAAGCTCTCCTTTTCCTCCTTAGTTGGTGTCTGGCCCTCACATTGAACCCAACCAAGCAGGAATCCCATATCCAGATTATGCTGCCTGGATCAGGTCAAATCAAGGGGTAAGGGCTTGACTTCTTGGTTCTTTGTCTAAGGATATACTAAGTGAAGTAGTTAGTTGTGTAACTTCACAAAATTTATGGAAAATTCTGGTTACTCGTTTTAATAAAGTTTCATTTTCTTGATTGTTTGAGTTACAGAGAAAGCTTTAAACCTTATCTAAGGGTGAAAAGAGTACGACGAAGTACCTTATAGATATAAGGAGCATTTGTGATCAGCTTGCCTCGATTGGTAAACATGTCAATGAGAAGATAAAGGTTTATGTAGTCTTACATGGTCTAAGCAGGGACTATTAACCCATCAAAGCAAGTCTTAAAGGGGGCATGGATGTCTTTCCCCACCAAATCTTGAAATAGTTACTTATAGGTTGATTAGCTATGAAGAGAGGCTTTAAGGTTATACTACTGAAGCATTAATATCTCCTCATTTATCTTTCAATGTGTCTCGAGCCTCAAGAACCTCTAATTGCTATCACAACAAGGGCAGAGGAAGTTCTTGTGGAAGATATGGCTTATACAAAGGCAAGGGGTCTTTCTCAACTAGAGGAAGGGGCTTTCATCAGCAAATTTCTTCAAGCAACTCCAAATTCTATGGTGAACACAAGCTTACTTGTCAGATCTACGGAAGAGTGGGGCAATGAGCTCTTAGGTGTTGGCACCAATTCAACAACAGTTACCAAGAGGAAGACTTATCGCTGCTTTTACTACAGTAAGAATTACTTATGTCACAGATCACTCAGGACATGAGTGGTATGTTAATTCAGGAGCGACTTCTCATGTGGCTAACTCTCCCACCAAACTGCAAACTGCTCAACCTTACAGAAAAAATGATTCAAAAATCGTAGGAGACAAAACTTCCTTCCAATAACTCATACAAGCTCATCAAGCATTACATCAACCTCATGTAACTTACCTCTCTTAAATGTTTTGGTGTGTCTTGATATTGCCAAATCTCTCTTATCAGTGTCTAAACTTACATATGATAACACTTGTACTATTGAATTTGATTGTGATGGTGTGAGTACGATTGATAAGGAAACAAAGAAGTTGCTAACCGTAGGAAGCATCAGTGACAACCTATATATGTTGATGAACAAATCTCACTAAGCGTTATATTCTTCAAGCCAAGTTAGTGCTAGTGATGAAGTTTGGCACAAAATACTGGAGCATCCTCATCCTTTAATCCTTCAACAGCTATCCATGGCCAAGGCCATCTTTATAAATAAGAGTACGAAGAAGGTTTGTGAAGAATGTCAACTTGTGAAGAGTTCAAAACTGCCTTTTTGTGCTTCAAATTTTTTCTGATAGTAGAGTTCTAGAAAGGATCCATTGTGATGTATGGGGACCTTTTCCAGTAACTTCTAATCAAGGGTTTAGATATTATGTAGTTCTAATTGATAACTACAAAAATACTTGTGGCTCTACCATTTAAAATATAAATCAGACTTCTTCTCTGTGTTTACTACTTTTTAAATCATAGTGGAAAATAAATTCCACAAAACGATTGGGACATTCCAAAGTGATGGTGGAGAGAATTTTACGAACACAAAGCTCATGAATCATTTGCAAAAGAGTGGTATAAACATTATTTATCATGCCCTCACACATCATAACACAATGGTCTTGCTGAATGGAAGCACATACACATTCTGTGCTAGAATTGTGCATGCTTTTTCAAGGAAAGGTCCCACAGATGTACTACTTGAGGCATTCTTCACAACCAATATGCTTATCAATATCTTACCTCTCTCTTATGCATCATGTAACCCTTATGAAAAGATCTTTTGGCTAAAACTAGATTACAGAGCCCTAAGAGTCTTTGGTAATGCATGCTTTCTCTATCTTTGAGACTATGCCAAGAACAAACAAGCCCCTAAATCATTGAAATGTGTCTTCTTGGGATAGAGTGAAAAGTATAAGGGTAACATGTGTCTTCTTCCCACATTAAGGAGTATCTACATAAGTAGTCATGTGATTTTTGATGGAAGCTCATTTTCTTTTTAAACATCTTACAAATATCTTCTAACTTTAAAACAAGAGTCTCCCCTTCTTACTATTGGTACTACAGCTTTCCTCCTGCTACATCTCCCACTATCTCATCCAATTTATCTCAACCTACAAAAGCTGAGACAGATCCATCTCTTGGAACCTCAATGACTTCATCTGAAGCTCAAACCCCTGCATCCTCTGAACTTGTAATCCCAATGGTGGTTTCATTTCAACCAAATTTCGAAGATTAGCCTGATATGTCTACTGAGAATGAGAGGGGGAATCCTAGGTGTACGACATGCTTAGAACTTGATCTTATAGGCAACACTTCCCCTCTCCCATCTCACATGACAGTCACATCAGGTTCATCGACATCATCATCAAACCAAGAACCAAAATCCACGACTTCAAATAACTCTAATCACAGACAACTCATTAAATGGTGACAAGATTAAAAGCTGGCATTAGAAAACTTAACCCAAGGTACATTATATATCCTGAGCCAAAAACCATTGCAGAAGCCTTAAAGGATGAAGGTTGGACTGAAGTTATGGGTGAAGAAATAGGAAATTGTGTTGAAGTGAAAGCCTGGTCTTTCACCCCATATGTTTTAGGTATGAATGTGATAGGAAGCAATTGGATATTCAAAATCAAACTTAATGATGATGGTTCCCTTGATAAGCTCAAGGCTCGGTTAGTGGCAAAAGGTTTTGACCAAACTGAGGGAATATATTATCCTGAAACATACAGACCTGCAAAAAGATCTTCTACAGTAAGAATGGTTCTCCATACATCTATTGTCATAAATTGGAAGCTAAAACAAATGGATGTCAAACACGCTTTCCTACATGGAGATCTCACTAAAATCGTATACATGAATCAAACTGCAGGATTTGTATTTAAAACTAGACCTACACATGCCTGCAAGTTACACAAATCCTTATATGGTCTCAAACCGTCACCAGAAGCTTAGTTTTACAAATTCAGTACTTATCTAATAGAATTTGTCTTTCTATGCAATATAAAGGATCCCTCGTTGTCTGTTTACAGTCATGGGAAGGATATCATAATGCTCCTTCTCTATATGGACCTTTATGGTCATCACAAGAAATGAGTATGAATCCTTGGCTTTCTTTCTCACTAATATCAACAAGCAGTTCAGAATAAAGGATATAGGCAAAATGCATTACTTCTTGAGTATCCAATCTCATCATCACAATAAAGGGTTGTTTTTGTCCCAACAACATTATGTTGTGAACCTACTGGCCATAGCTAGGAAGAGTGGTTGTGCTCCCATAGCCACACCATTAACACTCCAACCGGAAAAGGTACCCTCTGAGCAAACAATGTTTTCAAACCCAACCTACTTTCGAAGTCTTGCAAGTAAACTTCAATACTTAACCTTGACAAAACCAAATCTTCAATACTCTGTAAATTATGTCTGCCAAAAGATGGAGAGCCCAACTGTCTCAAACTTCGTGTTACTAAAAAAGATCTTGAGATATGTCAAATGAACAATCACCATGGGATATCCTTCAACAAAGAAACAAACTTTACCTTGAGAACATATATCGACAGTGACTGGGCAAGTTACAAAGTCACACACAGATCAACTGGGGGTTTTCACTTTCCTTGGAAATAACTTGATATTATGGTCTTCCAAGAAACAACCTACAATCTCAAGAAGCTCCACCAAAGAAGAGTACAAAGCCTTATTGAGACAGCTTCAGAGATAACTTGGACATGTCATGTTCTGAAAGAGCTAGACATACCTCTTCATACTACCCTCAACTATGCGGTGATAATCTATCTTCAGTTTACTTGACGAAAAATCTTGCCTCTCACAAACGGTTTTGACTTTCAGAGAGATTAAAGTCAAATACATACCCTCACTTCTCTAGCTAGTCGACATTTCCACCAAGTCCTTGCCAGCACGAAGCTTCTCTAATCTCATATACAAACTTGGTGTTGATGTCCCACCCACAACAAGTTTGAGGGGGATATTAAGACAAAGACATTATGAGCTAAAGCTTCATTGCTTCAAAAAAGAGCAGAGCAAAACGGTGAGTTCTGTGAGCTCTCGACGGATCCAAATAAACAGATCCGTTACGAGTTGAAGCCCATATGCGAAAAAAAAGACTGAGACTCAGCTCACTCCTCTTCACCAACGGTCGTCTTCCTCTACTAACGACAAAAAAGACAAAACAAAAGGTTCATTGCGATATCAGAACCTTACGACGTGCATCGCCAGCAAGGAAGAGGTGGTCACGCATAACAAAATCAATGTTCTTGGATCTCTCAATACAACTGATGGTTGACAAGTGTCCATCAATTTAAGGAGCTATTGTGTGAGTCTCTAGTATAAATAGTCAAGAGTAATCATTGAACAAAGAGAAAAAGAAATAAGAAAGAAGAAACATTCAAAAAGGCTTAAGCTTTCCTTCAAGTAAAATAATTTCCTTGAAGTTGGTGGCCTAAAAGTTTTTGTCCACCCCAAAACCCCATAATCTCTAATTAACCTATATTATGGTAGATATAACTTATTTCCAAAAAATAAGATGATTTTATAAAGAGACTAAGACACATCAAAGTCTTAATTTATGAATAAAAACTTTAGAGTTCAAATATTAGTTTATTGTTGGCGTAATTCTAAAGATAAATATAGTCTTTAACCAAACATTTCCGACTCAACCCACATGGGTAAAGATTATCCGTCAAATCCAGTTTCATCTTAAAAAATCTAAGATATTCTAGTAAATTTAATCTACAAATAATCTGAGAAACATTTACCAAATTAAATTTATGTGAACTAAACGCTTTATAATTACTAGATATGAATTTATGAGTTAACACAATTATAAACTATGGTGGAAAAAATATCTTCTCCAAATTTTAGAAGCGGAAAATGTTATGTCCATCTTAAAACCCTAAAGCTCTAAGACTTCTATTTAAATCTTGTTATTTTAAATTATAAGAAAGGAACGAAAAATGATTTTATCAAGATACTAGATATACTAGAATCTTAGCCTCAAATATTCGTTTATTTTTTTAATAATTATAAAGATAAGCATACTCTTTACCCAATAGCTTCTTACAAATGCAACCTACATGAATAGTAGAATATGAGCCAAATTCAACCTACTCTTATAAAATCTAAAAAATTTCAATAGAATCGAAAAGTTTTTTTTATCAAATTTAATTATACAAATTCAGTTATGTGAATTCAACGCTATATAATTGGTGGATATGAAATTAAGAGTAAAACATATTCTGAAATTAGCTGATTAGTCCGCGAGTGACGGGAACATGTAAAATTTAAAAATATTTAAAACTTAATAATTCCGCAATATAATGTTTCAATGGTTTACAAATTTATTATGTAATGTACATATAGACGTGATTCAATAATATCTTAAATTTTTGAATTTCATAATTGTGATATTATACTTTTAAGTAGTAATTCAGATGTAATTAAATGATATCTTAGATTTTTTAACTTTTAAATTATGATACTGTTTTTTTTAATTAATCAATCACTTTCGATATGCTCAGAGTGTGTTAAAAGTGTCTACTTCATATTTTTTAGACATCTAGAAAATTTTATTCAATTTAAACCACGATTACAAGCAAAGCCGGCAAAGAACACATTCTTTCCGGAGTCAAAAGTCGGCGAGCATAAGAACCCCAGAGCCAAACCTGATAAACACCAACTACGATGAAATTCTACTACATGAACCATTAAAACATAAACAACTACATAAAAAATCTACGGTACAATGCCCAAACAAAGAAGAGCAATTCCGAGATTCAATCCGATAACCAAAGTATGCCACCTCAATAGAAGTAAACACCAATTCCATACACCAAACCCATCCAGACTTACTTTATAACCAAATTTTTAGCAAGTTTTGACAGCAGCAAAGGAACCTCTAAACAGAGGTTTAGGGTGAGCGACCACGGAAGACCAGAGTTCAAAGAACCAACTGAACTCGAGCCCATGAGCGGAAAATACATCATAAACCTGAGAAGAAGAAGCAGAACTAGCCATAGTAGAAATATGACACACCCTTAATGTCGTAATCTTCTTCCAGAAGCAGTTCAACCCAGAACACTCATTATATTGCTTCAAACCAAAAGAGGAGAAGCCACGAGGCCAACTGATGATACGACAACCATATGAAGCTTTATTTAGGATATGGACAAGAAGGATGCTACAGACGCTGAACGAGGGAAGAAATGCCTCAGAAGCTGCGACTTCAACCAATAGTGTTAACCGCACACCGCTCTAACAAGCCACTGACATAACCTTAGATGGGAATGATGCAACCGAAATTCACATGCCACTTACAAGAGATAGATACTCACTGGTAAAATTGTTAAGTACCAAACCATAATTCAGATCTGTTCACCATAACCTACTGAGGCATCTGGTGCGAAGACCCATAGCTGCAAAAACGCATCTGGTGCACGGCTGATGATAACCAAATCATCCACCACACCATCCACTTGTGCAACCGAAAACCTAAAGCTAACTAAAACCTTAAAAAGATGCAAGAAATCGGGTCCAAGATCGTTGCTACATCTAAGTCCTTTAAAGTTCTTCCACCTGCGACGGAAGAGGAGACCATGGCCATCGAGGGAACGCCGTTTCGATCTTGCTATAGAGAAGGAGTTGAATGTCGATGCAAGGAAAAACTGCTAGATGCGAAGCCCAAAACTACGATCATCACCACTTATCACCAAACCCAAGATATGCACAGTATGAGGCCCAAATCTGAGAGGAGCGTGATTTTTCTCTGCGTCGTGCTAAGATCTCGAAGGAATGGGTTCGATAGAGAAACAAAATTTGAGACCCAATCAAACCCTAAACGCCGACCTCTGATTCATTCTGATAATCTAGACTCGCTGTGACACCAGAGAAGGGATGAGCAGTCGGAACTGCTGCTTCACGCGGAGGCTGGACCAGCGACAATCAGAAAACCCTAGACCAGTGCCCCAATGCATATCGAAAAGACACTCAGAGAAAAGAACAAAGGCAAAGAAAAAACTAAAACGGGAAAAGGAGCAATCCCCGCCACCGTTACGGCGACGGAGCTGAGATCGGAGAAATTTTACTTTTCGCTCTCTCTGACTTTTTTTTTTTTAAAAATGTTTTGATTTGGCTTACCAAATAACCTTTTAAGTGGCTACTTCATTTTATCTACCATGTTTTTTTTTGATAAAATGCTTTCTATAATAAAGGAGAATAAAAGGTTTTACAAGCCCATAGCTAGAGTTGATAATGCCCTTAAGCCCAACTTATAATCACAACATTTTAATTGCTAATTTGGCCCCAATAATGAGCTTTGCAGCCTAATGAATTATCGAAAGAAGAAACAGTAAGAGGTTTTCCAGAGACGCTCTCTTGCCGGCGGCACATGCAGTAGGAGATGTGAAGGAACCCAAAATCAGGAAGCATCAAGAGAAAACCAGAGCTGCAGCAAGGAAGAGCTGAGGTCTGGTTGAGATAAACGGTAGCTTAGAAGCTTGGACCTGATTTGTAGGTCGATGTCTTTGACAATGGAATCAGGAGGACGTGAAGATGTCTGATGCAGTCTTTTGTTCCGTTCTGACAAGATCTGATAGATTGATGCTTGCCAGACCAATAATCTCAATCGTCGAAGATGCTTGTGGACTCTGCCTCCATTGAGATTGTTTAATATAACATCCCAACTGCCTGAAAGTGGTAACTTTAATCCCGACGCCTTTGTATACCAGATGAAGTGGGAGTATGAACATCTGAAGAAAAGATGATCACGAGATTCAGTGTCAGCATTGCACAATAAGCAGACATCATCATCTATCAAACCCCATTTCTTCAACCTATCTCGCGTAGGAGATCGATTCCAACATAATAACCACGTGAGGAACTTTTGACGAGGAATACCACCAGAAAACAAGACTTCCTTGTACCACGTAACATGTTGTTTTTCTTCTATGAGGAGATCATATACTTCGCTTGTTTTATATGACAGAGGTTTTGTTCCCGAAGGCATCCATACAAAAGAGTCAGGGCAAGAGGATATATGTAGCGATGACAGGGAAGTATACACCACAACCTGCTCTTCAGATCTTTCTGGTGGGAGTACCCAGTGGCTACCATTCCACAGGTCAGACAAGGTGGCCATAGATGGGATTCCAATCACTCTTCCGGGTGGCAGAAAGCTAGAAATTTTTCCGAAAGGAGACCAGTTGCTATGCCAAAAGTAAGTGGATGATCCATCTCCAACTGTAACCTTTATCCACTAATAGATAGAGTCTCTCAATTTTATCAGTTCATTTGCAAGCCAAGAGTTTTTCTGCCTCGTGTTGATGACCCAGAACTTATTAATGTTACCATCCGGAACCTCCTCAATGAACCAAGAAGACCAAATGGATTCTTGCTTAAAGAAAAGGAATCATACCAGTTTCAGAACACAGGCCCTGTTCTACGTAAGCAGGTTCTTTAGCCCTAACCCTCCTTTTTCCTTTGGCCAGCTGACAGAGTCCCATGAAATTTTCGCTTTGCCTCTGCCTTCAATGTTGCCTTTCCATAAAAACTTCCCACAAAGGGAAATGATCTCCTCAATGCACTCAACTGGCAAGACAAATGTGTTGGTCCAAAAATTTAGGATGCTTGCAATCACTGTAGATAGTAGCTGCAGTCTCCCTACATAGGATAGAGACTTAGAAGTCCAGGAGTTAAATCTGTTTTTTAATGATTGCAGGAGACATCAGCAGTTTTGGGTGGTCAACTTCTTGGTACAAAGGGGCACGCCAAGGTACCTCACTGGAAGTAAGTCGTGGGTGATGGCTGTTTGTTGAACAATAGTATCCACCTCTTGGGAAGACAGCCCTCCAGAAAAGAAACTGGTTTTCTGCATACTTAGAAAAAGCCCTGACCTTTCCTCAAAATTTTTAAGGACCCAGAGAACACCAGCAACAGACTGCAAAGACCCCTCCCAGAAAATCAAAAGATCATCCGCAAAGCAGAGATGGGTAAGTCTCACCTTTCTGCATCTAACATGATAGTTAAAAATACCCTCTTCTGCTGCTTTGTTTAGATAGTGAGATAGGCAATTCATGACCACCACAAAGAGATAGGGTGATAACGGATCCCCTTGTCTTAAACCCCTTTTACCTTTAAAATAACCAATAGTAGCCCCCATTAAAGCCTATTGAGAAAGAAACCGTTTGGACACAGGCTTGTAACCAACGTAGGTAAGTGTCAGGAACTTTTAAAGCTCTTAAGCAAGTGAACATGAACTCTCAACGAACTGAATCAAATGCTTTTGCTATATCAACCTTGATAGTTACCCTTTTAGGACCCTTTTCCTTATGGTAATTTTGGACCAGTTCAGCAGCAAGCATAGTGTTCTCAAACAGTAATCTTCCCCGTATAAAAGTAGTTTGGTTTGGAAGGATAGCATCGGGGAGGATAAGTTTAAGTTTATGAACCAATAGCTTAGCTATAACCTTATAAATAGTATTACAGCAAGCTATAAGTCTGAAGTCCCTTATATTAGAAGCTCCTGGCTTCTTAGGAACCAATGCTAGGATGGTAGCATTTACTGCTGAAGGGAGAAAGCCTGAGATGAAGAACTTAGAGATACCTTCCAATAATTCTGGTCCCAAAGTGTCCCAGCAGTCATTAAAAAACAGGGAAGTGAACCCATCAGGCCCAGGGGCCTTGTTCTGATTGAGCTTGAATAAGACTTTCCTTATTTCTTCTTGTGTAGGCATTCTGGTCATCTGGGATTGAACTTGGTCACTAAATCTGAAGGGAACAAGGTCTCGAACCCACGAGGATGACTCAGGAATAAGAGGCAGAGCAATAGGGGCAAGGATAAACCTGAAGTGATTCACTGCTAGCTCTCCCATTTCAGTAGGGTCTGAGATTGAATTTCCGTTGTCATCCATAAAGGTAATAATGGAGTTGAAGGAATTTCTCGATGCAACAACTCTGAAGAAAAAGGTAGTGTTCTGGTCCCCTTCTCGCAACCAATTTATTCTTGATTTCTGCTTGAAATATGATTCCTCAATAGACTTCAAGAAGGACCAATGTTGATGCAAATTTCTTTCTGCTTGAAAGTTTGCAGTAGTTGGGTTATCCAAGGCAGCTAGCTGAGCAACTTTGAGTTGAGAATGGGAATCATATACTCTTTTCTGTATGTCCGAGACATTCTCTTTGCAAAGAGTTTTAAGAGTAGGNAAAGCAGAAAGAAGAGAGGTCACCTGCTGAAGAGGTAATGACATCCCAAGCATCTTGAACACTACTTTTAAAACTGGGAAGCCTTGTGATGAAGTTGAAGAACCTGAAAGGTTTTGTTCCTGCTAGAGGGAGGTCACACTTTAGGTTCACTACACACGGTGTATGATCCGAGAAATCTGGTGCATGGAAGTGTGCTACACTGTTAGGAAAGAGTTGCAGCCAACTC
>OVAN01008576.1:0-17973 GCA_900406275.1 Anastatica hierochuntica | reverse complement strand
ACAATAAACATATATAAACAAGTTAATTAGTAGTATTATAAATCATGGGGTGTTTGATTTATAAAAAAACATGAAGTAATCATAAATAGACATGTGTCACACAAAAAGTTTCTTACTAAGAAACCATGGTTTCTTCTTTGAGAATCGATTCTCATCATATTTCTTTTAAAAAATTAGTTTTTTAATTATTTTTCAATATTTTATTGTTGAGAAACTCACTAAGAGCTCTCCAATGCTCATGCTCTAAGTGTCTTTTCGTTAGTATTGGTATGCGAACTACAAATAGGTAACCAGAATACTCAATTTTAGATTTATTTTTGGTTAATTAATATTTTTGAGTTAATATATTTGAAAAATCTGAATTTGAATACCCAACCTAAATCCATACTCACCCCAAACCGAACACGAGTTTGGATAATACCCGAATAAATTTTGGGATTCGAACCCGAACCAAACCCCTTCAACCCTAATTGTACTACAAGATTATATTTCTTGTAGTTACGATATTAATTAATCCCACGTGAAACACTTACTCATATTCTAAAACCAAATATGTAGTAATGTAGATCACCTTTTTAAAAATCAAAATCTCGTTTTCCCAAAACTTCACGTATTCCAAATCTACAATACGCTCCATGCTCATGCACCCACTATAAATACTTTTACGTGCAGCTATTGCATATAATCGCATTCATATCATATTACAATTAAAAATAAGCACGTAAAGATCGAACCAACATGATCACTAGCGACAACGACGAAAGGATTCCGAGAGGATATCTAATTCTTAGACCGGAAGAGCTCAAGCCATTGGGAATTCTCCGTTTTCTATTCACCGGCGACGTCAAGAAGTCAGGAGTCGACAGCTCCGAAACTAGAGAACCACTGAGTTTCCGACGTCGATGGATTATCTTCGTCTCTCTAGTCACCCTCAAGCTTCTCAAGTTCTTCTCTGGGCTTATAGCTTCCTTTGGCTCCGCCGTAGAATTCTTCTCAAACTTATTCTCCAATAACACATTCTCCTCTGCTTTATTCCTCCGAGGTTTTAATTTAAACTTCTTCTCCAATATAATATCTTCCTTAGTGTTATCTTAATTAATGCATTTAAGATTATATTTTTTTACATTACTTATGAGCTTCTCAAATTAACGTCATGTGCATATTTTAGAAATCCGAGACCTAATTTATACAAATACAATTATTTTTCTAAAAGACGCTGTTAATGTGTAAAGTCTCACAACGGTTATCTCATGAGGGCATTTTTATTGGAGAACCCCTCCTAAAGTTCTTAAATTTTTCTTTTTTGTCAGATTTTTTTTTAAAAAAATAAATTCTGACCAATCGGGGCCGCCACGTGTCTTGGGATCCGCGTAAACAGTGTAAGAGTTGACTCTTATTTAATAGTTTTAAAAGTCAACTCTTACGTGGGACCCGCGTTTTATGAGCTAAGAACCTTGCAAAAGTTCTACAATGGAGATGGTCTAAGCGATTTAACTAATATATAAATAATATGAACCAATCCAATTCACTAATTGTCAATTGGTTTTGAGTTGAAAGTCCCTAATTTAACGTAACCTTTGTGGATATATAAGCAGGAGATCTGGTGAAGCCCAAAGATGGAGACAAATACTATGCTGCATTGTCTATTATGTGTTCACAACTCGCCTACAAAGACGCAGATTGTGTTAAATATGTCGTCGAAGAACAATGGAACATGAAGTACTTAGGTTTCAATAACTATTGGAATGGTAGGTAATTAATTTAATCACATCTACATTATTCGATTTTATATTAATGTCTTAAGAGTTCTGAATTATTTGTTGTAGAACATCAAGGAAAGGAAACGACACAAGCAATCACAATATCTACTGATGATAAAACAACAATAGCATCCAACGACCAAGAAACGACGGTGGTGATTGCGTTTAGAGGCACAGAGATATTTAATTCCGAAGATTGGTGTTCAGATTTCGACGTTACATGGTATGAGCTCCCAAACATTGGGAGGATCCATGGTGGTTTCATGAAAGCTTTAGGTCTACAAAGCGATTGTACTTGGCCAAAGGAACCTCTCCCAAACCCTAAACGATCGTCTCCTTTAGCATACTACTCAATAAGAAACTTCTTGAAGACTATGATCGCTCAGAACGAAAATACTAAAATCGTTGTGACCGGTCATAGCTTAGGAGGAGCTCTTGCAATATTGTTTGTCGCGGTGCTTATGATGCACGATGAGATGGAGTTGTTGGTGAGGATTCAAGGGGTTTATACATTTGGACAACCTAGAGTTGGAGATTCAAAGTTTAGTGAATTCATGGAGAAGAAACTATTGCAATATGGCATAAAGTATTATAGATTCATTTATAATTACGACATTGTTCCGAGATTACCCGTTGATGATAATGATTGGATGTTCCAACACTTTGGCACTTGCATTCACTTCAATCGACACTATCAAGCAAAGGTACGTAATAATCATAAGTTTCAAATGAATATATTTTTATGAAACCCTTTTAGGTAAAAACTTTTGTAGTATTTTTTTATTTTTTTTATTTTTGATTTTGGAAACCTTTTAAACTCTACTATACTCTTAGTGAATTTCTTCAATATTTATTTAAATATTAAGAAAATTGTAAAATTCGATTTACAAAAAAAAAAGTTTGATATATATAGGTTTTGAGGGAGCAATCGAACGATCGAGAAAACTATTTTTCATTGCGGGGAGTTATAAAGATATTGGCGAGTGATGCAATGGAGCTAATAAGAAGTTTTACAATTGTGTATGAGAGAGGACCAGAGTTTAAAGAAGGATGGTTGTTGAGGTTTGGTAGGGTTTTGGGAATGATAGATCCTTTCATCCCAGCCATTTTGAATCATAGTCCTCGAGAGTATGTCAATGCTACTTTGTTATGCTCTCCTTCTGTTTTCTCCGATCAATAGAGAGATGCATCCATTAAAATAAAGTGCCTTTTTATGTGTGTATGTGTGTGTAATTGTGAGTGTTCATGTGTTTGTGTGACGAATAAATTTGTAAAATGATAACGTAATAAAGCATGAGTTATGAAGGGAATCTATGTAATTAAGAAGACGGATAATATATACTCCCTCCGTTTTTCAAAAAAACGTCGTTTTGAGGTTTTAATTTTGTTTTACAAAGAGTGTCGTTTTACATTTACATTTTCGATGCAAATTTATAAGCGAAATTTCGATTTTAATCTCACTGTTTTAATGTATTAATTGGAGAGAAAATTACTTTAAAACTATTAATGAAATGTATGTAAGACTTTTTTAAGAATTTTCTTAGTATGTGTGAAAAATGTCAGAATGACACTTTTTGCGAAACAAATAGAGTACTTTTTTTTGATAAACGATTTTCTTATTTATCGATTTTTTGTTTATTGACAGAAGTTACAGGGATAACAAGTAGCGGAGAGAAAGAAAAATAAAACTAAAATCTATAAGCTAACTAAACTACACATAAAGTAAACAACCCAAATAGGGGATAAAATACATTCTCCAACCGAACAAAATTTTGAAATGGTAATTTTACATTCTAGAATACATTTGATTAAGTAAAATTTTTAAATGGTAATTAAAGGGAGTCTATGTAATGGGAAAATCTGTCACACTCAAAGCTAAGATTTGTAGAACTTATTAGAAACTATTGGGTGTATATGTAATAACTAAAAGCATCTTCAACCCAACTGCAAAACACTAAATTTGGTGTCAAAACCTCTTCAACCCAACTGCAAATTTCACACCAAAACTTTTTTTTTGGTGTTTTATGAACAGTGTCGCACCAAATTTGGTGTGTCACTGCTCATAAAACACCAAAAATAAAATATTATTTTATTTTTATTTGTCATTTAATAATATTTATAAATTGTTGTTTATCAACTAAAAAATAAATATACTATCAATAATTCTGTGTTTTTCATTTTTAATATAATTTTTATAAGAGTTACAAAATAAAATCTTAATTATAATTTTTAGTGACAAAAAAATTTAATTTTTAATATAAAATTTTAATTAAAATTATGAATGTATGATTTTTTTAGATTATCAATTGTAATCTTATACTTAGTTTATATTTAATCAGTTATAAGAAAATTAGTATTTATTAAAATATTATTAAATAAACAAAATCTTAAATTTCAGAATATAATAATACAAAATATTTTTTTAGTGTGAGATTTGGTGTTTGTGGTTGAAGATAAAAAAATAAAGTGAAACACCAAAACACCAAATTTAGTGTTTTTTAACACCAAATTTGATGTTTGTGTTGGAGATTTAACACCAAATTTACCAAAAAGTTTTGTCAATGTCTGATTTTATAATTATGTATTGTCTTACTAGATGCTCTAAATGTATCGGGTAAACCTGAAGATATAATTATTTTTGTCAACAACCTGAAAATATAAAATAAGAGATCAGATAATTATGTAAATAAAATACTTATCACGTATTGATTGATGGAATATCTGAGCACGTATAAATAAGTGAATATTTCCTTAACGCATGTAATGATGTAAATAACCAAAAAGTTTGGGATATGTAAGAGTATCTTCAACCCAAATATCAAATTTGCTGTTAAAAAAACACTAAATTAGGTATTTTGGTGTTTCACTATATTTTTCATCTCTAACTACAAACACCAAATTTTACACTAGAAAAATATTCTGTATTATTATATTCTTAAATTTAAGATTTTGTTTATTTATTAATAGTTTAATAAATACTAATTTTTCTTATAACTGATTGAATATAAACTAAGTATAAGATTACAATTGATAAGCTAAAAAAATCATACAATCATAATTTTATTTAAAATTTTATTTTAAAAATTAAATTTTTTCTGTCATTATAAATTATAATTAAGATTTTATTTTGTAACTCTTATAAAAATTATATTAAAAATGAAAAACACAAAATTATTGATGGTATATTTAATTTTTAATTGATAAACAACAATTTATAAATATTATTAAATGACAAATACAAATAAAATAATATTTTATTTTTTGGTATTTTATGAACAGTGACACACCAAATTTGGTGCGACACTGTTCATAAAACACCAAAAAGAAGTTTTGGTGTTAAATTTGCAGTTAGGTTGGTGAGGTTTTGACACCAAATTTAGGGGGTGGTATTCAATTCCAACTTTCAATGTATTTTAATGTAATTGTATTTGATAGTATTTTAATGTAGTTCATTGAATTCTCTACATTACATGATTGATTTTTGTAGAATTGCTTGTATTGTGTTTTGATGGAATTTTGATTTGCGTGTATTGTGTTTTGATGAGAAAATTTTGGATGAGAAACTAATAACTGCATTGTTTGGATGAGAAACTGTCAAATAAGCTATGGCAGATCCTTTTCGATCCGCTACTCGATCCTTCACAATATCAATAAAATGAACACAGAGAATTAAACGAAGAATTAGAAACTGTCTAATTCTGAAGGTGGAACATTATAAGTCGTTGATTTACGCCATCGACGATGAGTAAAATTATATAGACGAAGAATCAAACTTTTTTTCTTCTGAAATCATGTTCTTCTCCAAACTGTAGATTGACCTAAGAGGCGTTAATTAGAACACATAGAAATTGTGGGTGTATTTTGTTTGTTTATATCTTCTGTACAAATACATCAAATCCAGAACAAAAAAGCTGGTATTTGTATTACTCATAATTTTGATTACAAAACACGTTAAAATCCATTTCAACTGACATTCCCTAATATCACGTAGATATTGAATAACAAGTGATTCTATTGTATTTTGATTTACATCATTAAATTACATGATCCAATAACAACGACTTTTAATGTATTTTAGTAGATTACACGATTGAATAATATTGTATTTGATTTTGATTTTAAAATACAATCAATTACAACAAATTACACAATCCGATACCCCCTCCTTAGTGTTTTGCAGGAGATGCTCTAAGTAATAACTAAAGGCATCTTCATTAGAGAAACCCACCAAAAGTTCTTAAAATTTTTTTTTGTCAGTTTTTTTAAAAAAAATAAAAATAAATTATGACCAATCGCGGACCGCTACGTATCGTGGGGTCCGCGTAAACAGTGTAAGAGTTGGCTCTTATTTAGTAGTTTTAAGAGCATCTCCATCCGTAGTCCTTAGTCCAAAAATCCTTAACTATTCATGGGCGGGACCCATGAATAGTTAATGATTTTTGGACTTTGGAGTCCTTAAAATCCTTGGTTAAGGATCAATCCTTAACTATTTTCGCGGGCTCCACGACACGTGGCGGTCCGCGATTGGTTAGGAATTTTGTTTTTTTTTGTTTTTTTTTAAAATCAGAAATGGTGGGACCCATGAATAGTCAAGGATTTTTGGAGAGTCTCACGCATGGAGATGCTCTAAGAGCCAACTCTTACATGGGACCCACGTTTTTGGTACTATGAATCTTCCAAAGTTTCTCTAATGGAGATGGTCTAAAAGTATTTATCATAAATGGGTTTGGGTTTAATTAAAATCTATCTTTTGTGTTGGCCCATCACTAACTGCAATATATAAACATCTCTTCTCAACTTTTTTTTTTCTCTTTTTTATGCGTAAATTTTTAAATTGAACGTGTTTTAAAATTTTTATCAAATATATCTAACTAATAGAAATACTTTTAATTATGAATAACACTAGAATATTCCAATATTTTTTTTACATGATTATTATGTGAACGTGAACCATCAAATTTTAATTGTTTAAATTATTTAGTTACAAAATAAAAAATCTTAAAATGATAAATTTAAAATAACCTACAAAATTTATAAAAAAATAATTTATATAAGTATAAAGGTTTAAGTTTTTTTTTAACAACTATATCATTTAATTAAAAAATTCTTTGATTGGGACTAATCATAAGGGAAAGAGTTTACAAAAAATATCTCTAGAACAAGACATGGTAGCACATGTTAAACAGTCTGCTCTTGAGTTCATGCTCTTGAGTTCAAAAAACGCAAAATTAACGAAATATTAAATTTGAGAAACAAAAGATGGAAAGTGCTAAAATCGTCACTAAAATTGGAGAACGTCAATTACTCTTCGGATATCTGAATAATAAAAATTAGTTGTGCGTAATCCTTCTCAAAGTCTTGACGGTCTATCTTTCACTCGATTAATCATTTTATATTTAAAAATATCTCAACTAATTTTGTTTCACGGTATTTCAACTATCGAGTATTATCAACTTTGCATACACAATTTTTTAACAAACATCTGCGTGGTTGCGTAATCAACCTACTTCAATATCTACGATATTTTCTTATTTATGATATTAAACTGAAAGATCTTACTACGATGAAATAAATAAAAAATGAAATTAGTGGCTTAAAATAAGGATAAGAAGGAAAATTGACATTTATCCATTCAGAATCCTTAAAAAAATCCACCGCAAGCTTTAATAACGTCACATTCAAAAAATATTACTAACAAATACAAAATATTTTTGGTTTTTAATTATTTCGATTTCTAATGGCTGAGAGTAAAAAGACGTCAATTTCAGAAATGATATTTGTAGTCAGTGAGAGATGAAGTGTGTCGCTACGATGATGCCACCTGTCTTCTCATTCTCCATCATTTGCCTCTTCTTCTTCTTCTTCAAATCAAACCATTGATTCTCTCTCCTTGTCTTCAGTCAGCGAGACTCATCACAGAGAAAATCTAGTTCTCACCCACTGATTTTTTCTTGGTTTTGATTATATTTTCAACGGAGTTTTGCTCCTCTCGCCGGAAAAATTCGAGATGGGTTCGACTCTGTTTTGCTATTCGACTAACCCTTCTCCATCAAAGCTTGATTTGACGAGAACCCATGTGATTAGTCCCGTTTCTAAACAGTTCTACTTAGATTTATCATCGTTCGCCGGAAAATCTGGGCTCAGGAGTCGTCGAACTTTGATCGGAGTAAAGGCGGCGACGGCGTTGGTGGAGAAGGAGGAGAAGCGAGAGACAGCGACGGAGGATAAGAAGAAGAAATCGAGGGTTTTGGTGGCCGGAGGTGGAATCGGAGGATTAGTGTTTGCTCTTGCGGCGAAGAAGAAAGGGTTCGATGTGTTGGTGTTCGAAAGGGATCTAAGCGCCATTAGAGGAGAAGGTCAATACAGAGGTCCGATTCAAATACAGAGCAACGCTTTAGCAGCTTTGGAAGCGATTGATAGTGATGTTGCTGAAGAAGTTATGGAAGCTGGTTGTATCACCGGCGATCGAATCAATGGTCTCGTCGATGGTGTCTCTGGTACTTGGTAAGCATCTCTCAAATTCTCAAGAGGAATCAAACACTCTGCTTTGGATTCAGTAGTTTGATGTTTTGGTGCTTGAAGAGTTGTGAAGTTGTTATCTTTTATGTGTAATTTTGTCTTCAGGTATGTAAAGTTTGATACTTTCACTCCTGCGGCGTCACGGGGACTTCCTGTGACTCGAGTGATTAGTAGAATGACTCTGCAGCAGATTCTAGCGCGTGCTGTTGGAGAAGAAGTGATTAGAAACGAGAGTAATGTTGTTGATTTTGAAGATTCAGGAGATAAGGTGATGATTGATTGATTGGTTTGTTTAGTCAGGAGACTAATCATTTGCCGAATGGAGAAACTCCAATGTAGCTGTATGGGTTTTGTTTGTTGGTTTAGGTAACTGTTGTACTCGAGAATGGTCAACGCTATGAAGGTGACCTGCTTGTTGGTGCTGATGGCATATGGTCTAAAGTAAGTTTTAAGTGAAGAGATTCAAAGGAATAGCTATTGTTGTTGATGATGAAAGCATAAAGATTATGACTTTTGTTTTTGTTTTTAGGTGAGAAATAATTTGTTTGGTAGAAGTGAAGCTACTTATTCTGGATACACTTGTTATACCGGTATTGCGGATTTCGTACCAGCTGATATTGAGTCTGTTGGGTATGTTGCAGTCAACTAAATGCTCATGCGTCGATTCTCTGTTTATGAATCTTTTATCTCGTGATTGAAACTGTTTTCTTCTCTCGGAAAGTTACCGAGTTTTCTTGGGACACAAACAGTACTTTGTTTCTTCGGATGTTGGTGGTGGTAAAATGCAATGGTACGCCTTTCACGAGGAACCAGCTGGTGGGGTTGATGCTCCTAATGGTAAATCTCTGCATTCAATTTTTGTTTGTTTGTATGGTTTGCTTTTTGTATCAATACACATAAGCTTCTCTTCTTTTGATTTTTCGCAGGCAAGAAGAAGAGATTGTTTGAGATATTTGAAGGTTGGTGCGACAATGTGCTCGATTTGTTGCATGCGACAGAGGAGGATGCTATTCTGAGAAGAGATATCTATGATAGAACTCCTAGTTTTACTTGGGGTAAAGGGCGTGTTACGCTGCTGGGGGATTCTATTCATGCGATGCAGCCAAATATGGGTCAAGGTGGATGCATGGCCATTGAGGTATCTATCTAATATACGAACCAGTTCAATGATTTTCTGGTTTTAAAAAGTGTCGTTGAGCAGAACGTTTGATGTTTTTGCAGGATAGTTATCAACTAGCATCAGAGCTCGATGAAGCATGGAAACAGAGTGTCAAAACTAATACACCTGTTGATGTTGTTTCCTCATTGAAAAAGTAAAAGACTTAAAGACACAGTTTCTTTAGTTTGGCCATTGGTTTGAATACTGAACATTTCTCTTGAAATGCTAAAGATACGAGAAATCTAGAAGACTTAGAGTCGCTATTATTCATGGGATGGCGAGGATGGCTGCAATTATGGCTTCAACTTACAAAGCGTACTTAGGTGTTGGGCTTGGTCCTTTGTCTGTGAGTATCTTTATAGTTTTCATTGATTAGTTTACACAGCGAAATCATGCTTACTTGTTCGTTCTGACTAAAACTTCAAATCATTCTTTTGCAGTTCTTGACAAAGTTAAGAGTGCCGCACCCCGGAAGAGTTGGTGGGAGATTCTTCATTGACATCGCTATGCCTTTGATGCTTAATTGGGTCCTTGGAGGCAACAGGTTAGATTTTCTTCTGTTTTCACTTAAAGATACCGTATAATGCTTAGATTTCAATAAGATTCACTAAAGCTAAGCAATATACATGCTTTTGCAGTGAAAAACTCGAAGGAAGGCCGCCTAGTTGCAGACTAACTGACAAAGTATGTTTCTTTCTTTACGCACTCTTCTCAAACAAATTCAATTTAATGACCAATTTGAAAGTGTAAACCTTTGTTTGAAGGCTGATGACCGGCTTCGACAATGGTTTGAAGACGATGACGCTCTTGAACGTACTATTAATGGAGAGTATGTGCCACTAGTCACTAAACTCGACAATAACTTCCATTTCTATATTTTATATCCATCTACCAAAAGCCATCTTAGGCTCCTAAATTGCTTGGTCTGGGTCTTACTTTCTCTGCAGGTGGTATCTGATTCCATACGGCAAAGATTGTTGCATTTCAGAAACAATCTGTCTAACCAAACACGAGGATCAACCTTGCATCATCGGGTATGAAAACAACCACAATCTTCAAATTTCTTTACCTTAAAATCTTAAAAGTCATGAACAAGTCTTTAAAAGATTGAAAGTTTGAAAACTCTATTTGATTGCAGAAGCGAACCGGATAAAGATTTTCCTGGGATGCACATTGTGATCCCTTCCTCTCAGGTATCTATAAACTCTTTATCTAGTAGTAACTTGAAAAGCTTCAAAGACTGGGGAACAAGAAAACATAGAAATTTCTGTCAAACCTTTTCGGTATAGGTTTCAAAAACTCATGCGCGTGTGATCTACAAAGAGGGAGCTTTCTTCTTGATGGATCTTCGAAGCGAACATGGAACCTATCTGACCGAGTAAGTCTATATAGATGTGGTTTGTTGTCTCGCAAGTGTTTCAAAAATTTTGATTCTTGAATGTTCTGTTTTGGCAGCAACGAAGGAAGAAGATACCGAGCGACACCGAATTTCCCGGCGCGGTTTCGATCATCAGACATCATTGAGTTTGGTTCAGACAAAAAGGTGAGACATGCATGTACTACGAAAATGTCGGTTTGGTTTTAACCGATCTGTCTTGTACTAACTAGTGTCAGTTTTGTATCAGGCGGCGTTTAGGGTAAAAGTGATAAGGAAAACTCCGAAATCGACGAGTAAGAACGAGGAGAGTAACGGCAAATTACTACAAGCAGCATGATGATAAGTGAAGAGACTTCAAAATTACATGATTTTTATCAGTTCGGGAGATAGTTTTTGTAGTAATTTTCTCAAAAACATTATGATTTACTTGGATTCAATGTATATAAAGGTTGCAAACAAAAGATAATTATACAGATCGTTACTAAATCTTTGCAACTCATTTTGACATGTTTTGCCCTAAACACTTTGTTTTTCTTGTTGACAAAAGAAAAAAATTATGTATTAACTACTGGTACACTAAGCTACGTTAGAGCATGTACAATGGTGGATTTGATCTTGGGTTTTTAGCAATTTATTTAATTTTTCTTTTAAGTTAAGGATTCTATAGAAAATGGGTTATCCAATACTCTTATCTACTGGTACAATGGGTTATCCAATGGAGAAACCCAAAATTGGAATCCTTAAGAAAAAATTAATTTTAAACATTTTGGGTTTGGATTGGATATTTTAAACATATTTGAAACTTCAAAATCATAAATGAATATGTAACGGTTTCAAAAACCGAAAAACAGAACAAAACGGATCTGAAACGGAACCGAAACGGATATTTTCGGGTATTTTGGATTCGAATCGGCATATTTTTAAACAGATATGAAACGGATCCGAAACTTCAAAAATCGTAAATGAATATGTAACGGTTCCAAAAACTGAAAAACAAAAAAAAACGGATCCGAGACGGAAACGAAACGGAACCGGAACGAATATTTTTGGGTATTTTGGATTCGGATCGGAATATTTTAAACAAATCTGAAACGGATCCGAAATTTCAAAAATCGTAAATGAATATGTAACGGTTCTAAAAACAGAAATACGAAAAAAACGGATCTCAAACGGATCCAAAACGGATCAGAAAATGAAATTGTTCTTACCAACAAACAAAAAAAAGCTAAGAGACTTAGCTAAGGATCCGTAAGGATCGCACGTTGTACGTGCTCTTAGAGCATCCGCATGGGGGAGAACACATTTTTGTGTTCTCATCTAATATAATATTATTGTTGACAAAAAAATTTAATATAATATTATTATTTAAAATTTAGTTTTATTATTTAATTAAATTTTAATTTAAAAAAAAAATTGAACAAATAATATAATGACAAGTGTCATTTGGTGTTCTTAAGTGTTCTCAAATGATAACATGTTCTAATCAACTTTATTTAAAATATTATTATTTTATTACTTTTCTAATATTTTAGTGGTGAGAACATGTTTAAAAGATGTTCTTATGAAGAAAGTATTTATGTTGTTGCAAATTGAAGAAAGTATTTTTGTTTCAAAATAATTGATGTTTTAAATTTTTTATGTAAATTATTGATGTTTGACATTTTTTTTACATTTATGACTAATTAGATTATGCAATACTTTTTTTATTGGTTGAATATTAGCAAAGTAAAAACAAGTTTAAGAAACAATGTAGCTGATTGTTTAGGACTTTTACTTTACACTGTAACTGTTAAACTTTATTTTAAAAGTTTGGCCGTTACTTTAAAAGTTATGATTTAAAAATAAAATAAAAAGCATGTATTGTGGGTGTAGACGGTTAAAAATTTCAAAGCCTAAAAGAGAAATAGAAAAATTAACACCGTGAGAAATTGTAGAGATTGTGAGTGATTTTAGGACAGTTAAAGCATGATTGACAAAATTTTAACTTTAAAAACTTTTATTTATTTTAAAGTTTCTACAGTTTTAAAAGTCCTGATACCAATCATCCCCAATATCTTCCGTTTGAAAATTGCCTAAACTAAAAGAGTTACGTTGATTACTTATCTTCATTTTATGTTTGTAGGTGTGAGATTTTGTTTGAAAACGTCAAGAAACCCATTGGCCATTGAATGGTGAAGTGTGTTGTGGTAATATGATATGACGTATCCAATTATCCAAATGATTAATGTCAGAAGATCACTCTCTAGTTATATTATCTTCTTCCTCCTTATCTTTTTTCAATGTGGTTGTCTAATTGGAGTCTTATCACTAATCTCTTGTGGGCTTACTTTTCCTTTGCTGTAATAACAAAATTAGTCAAACTTAGTTAATATAATCGACCATTTTAAACCCGTATAAAAAGATATATATAATATATACACACACGTTAATATATATTTTCTCTGTTTCACTTTAAAAGATGTTTAAGGATTTTACACATATATTAAAGAATCATTTAAAATTTGATTTATTCTAGATAATACATTATTTATTATATATATATATATATATATATATATATATATATTAGTAATCATTCAACCAATAGTTAATTTACTTACATAATATATATTGCTAAAATCCATAAAATTACAATAAATTTTGGATTGAAAAGTGAAAACATTACTTAATTTGAAACAAAAATATTTAGCTAAAACATCATTTATTTAGGAACTTAGGGAAAAAAGATTTATTTTTGAAAATAAAAATTATTGAAAGATGGCAACAAACAAGATATAATTAACTCGCATTGCATGCAAATTAAGCAGTTTTTCAAAAGTTTACACGGGCCTAGTAATAGTATATATAATTACCTTTAATTAGGGTACTTATCCTATATTAACCAAAATAATAAACACTAATCATTAATTTCTACTTACTATCTCTCCCTCTCGTAACTTACATACATATAATGATTTTAACGGCTCACCATCTCCAAGAACTAAAGTACCCACTTCCCATTTCTCATGCATTTTCTCTTTCTGTACATATACGTTAAAGTGTTTGTACATTAATTCCAACGCATATATATACACATACACACGATTCATATTCTTTCTATTGTAACATTTTCACTTGATCTCCTTCTGGTTGAAATGGATGATATGAAGTTTCTAAAGAACTGGTCAGACTCCAACAACTATGAATCACACTCTCGAGAAGAAGACTTGTTCTCATTACTTGATGAATCACTTTTCATTGATCACAAGTAAGTCATTAGGGCTTTTTACTGTTTAATAAAACATTAATCTTGTGTTTTGTTTGCATTACCAAATCTGAAACTCTCTTCTATTTTTTTTGAATATTTTGCAGTTTGTTTATTAACCCTTTTATGGATTTTCGAACTCCAACTTGGTTTCCTTCTCAAGAAGACAACATTGCTAATCCTATTTCCACAAGTTTTTGCGATGATCATATGTTTGTGACCTCGCTTGATCTTGAAGCCATCTCTACTTTGTCTCAAGGTTTATATGCATACTTTAATGCATGTATGCATGCTTAGGCTAATACTAATTAGTTTTATGTTGGGAACATGCATTAGATGTATTCAGTGGATCGTGGAATGAAGATACTGGAGATTACAATAATGATCATGTCGAACCAGTTAAAGATGAAATATCAAGAAGTGATAGCATAGGAGATCCAAATAATCAAAGAGTATTGCATGAAGATAATAACACAATATTGAAAGAGAGAACAAGCAAGAAAAGGAGAAATGTGAAGAGGAAACATAGAGCTCATCAAGATGGAGTCAAAACTTTGTCATGGGAAATAATCAAAAAATACTTCTACGTGCCTATTACAACAGCAGCGAAAGAGCTTAATATTGGATTAACTCTCATGAAAAAAAGATGCCGTGAGTTAGGTTTTACTCGTTGGCCTCACCGTAAGCTCATGAGTATTCAAGCTCTAATTAATAACCTCAAGGTACGTCCACATCATATAATATGTGTGTGTGTGTATAATCAGTTGACTTTCTTATACATTTTGGGATTACACTACTTACATATTAATAAATGGTCTTTTTTGAAAGGATTACTTAGGGTGTGTGGAGGGAGAAGTGGAGAAGAGTAAGTTGATGAGTGCTTTGGAGAGTTTGGAGATGGAGAAAAAGATGATTGAGGAGTTTCCTGATTTGGAATTTGGGGTTAGGACTAAGAGGTTAAGACAAGCTTTCTTTAAGGCTAATTACAATCGGAGACGCTTCATGTCATCTACTTCTCTAAAGTTTACCAAAAATGAGATTGTCTAGAGAGAGAGATAGAACTCTAACCAACTATAACTTAAGTTAGGTTAGTACTATATGAGTCTTTTTGTAGTAGTCTCTTGTGATGATGATATGTTGAATGCTAATTATCCGGGTTTATTACTGTTTTCTCTAGCATTTTGCTTGGCAGATTATAAATTTAATTTCAAGCATGTTAAAAAATGTTCTTAAGTTTTAAGAACTCTTAATTAAATATATATATTTTCAGAATTTATAAAGTGTGGCTAATTTAAAAACTCTTCCATTAATTGTGCTCTAACACATCAACATCGACAAAAGTTAAAGAAGAAAACATGGCCGTCTTTTAGCACGTGCAAGTCTTTTAGCACGTGCAAGTGGAGCGATCGAACATGATCCAGACTCAAAAAAATTCTTTAAATTTTTCAAAATTATATTTATAAATTAAGGCATAAAAATTAAATTCTCAAATTTAAAATTTAAAATTTAGGACCTATAGTTAATTTTTAAAAAGTAAATATATATAAATGCAATTGCTAAATTTAAAGGCTATATTATATTTTCAAATATGTAATAGTCATTTTTTTTTAATAGGGTCTAAAATTAGTTTAAGACGGTCGACAAAGAAAATATTGAAGTTTGGTCGATCTCTTTTCTCTCCTCACCATGATCGACTCGTCTTCTACCCAACCAATTATGCTTTACGACTGAATCAATTCATCATCGCATATATTTATTTTATATGTGTTTTAAGTCTTCTATCTTCTATCCTCCATTTTTCGCTATCCTCCAATCATTACTCGTAAATATCTTGAAAATTTACGCTTCTCTTTCTTTCTCACAATGCTTATAGATAACTAATAAAAATAAAAAGTTGGGTAGCTAAAACAAAAAACTCAAATTCCTTTGCTTATATCGACTGTTGACTAACTGATATAACTCCCTCGGATGAAAACCTATATGCTCCAAAGCTTTTCGCTGATGTTTATCCTAGCCATCCCATGGACTAATACCTACCAACCTGCTTTAATTGTGTTGTAATCGAAATTTTGGTATGACCCATATGCAAACCATATTTAGGATAAGCTAAAGTCGTCCATTGATTCAACTACTGTATCCCATAAGTTTAATGTTGCCCTTGTCCCATAGATTCATCGTTGATGTTTCTTAAATGCGAGAACATGACGTTTTTTAAAATCCATATTAATGTAACGACATAACTATTGTAAAATTTTGAAAACAAAATGACAAAAAAAACATGAGCAGAAACTAAGTCACATTGTTCCTTCTCACCTACACGGATATGGGTCTTTGCTTTCGGCTCATTTGAATACCCAGTGAGGGAATCTATCCGTGGGCTGGCCTCACACCCAAAGGGTTAGATCTAGTTCATCATTGACCTGGGTTTAACCCTTTTAAAGTTCAAAAAAATGACAAAAAAAAAACATGAGCAAAACATGAGCAAAAAGTAATTAAAAAAAAACATAAATAATTTATAGGTCGACTTAAGATTTCATACTCAAAAGTTTGGGTATATATATCCAAATTAGAGCATTTTAAATCTACGGGGCAACCCTATGAATTTTAAAATATTTTTAATTTTTTAATTTAAATAACTTGATGCATTTATTAATTATTTTATGATTAAGGTTCATACATAGAGGTTTTGGAGCCGGCCGCTGAAAGTCATTTTCAGACAGTGCAGTTTCTAAATTTTGCATAGAAGCAACTTCTACAAATTCATTGTTAGACATATATTGGAAGTTTATTTCTGTCGTCGTCTGCATGCCAAGATGATTCAAAACCCGTTCCAACTGTTGTATGCATGCAAAAATCATGATTCGTTGACAATATCACCTCTCCCTTCCACTCGGTATGCATAATCGTTTAGGCTGTTGAAAATGAATAATACAGGCCAATATCCAACTGGCTCAAGGACGTCGTGTTCAAGGACCACTCTTATTTACCATACACAAGATATTGATCATATTAAACAAAAAAAATAATAGTCTTGTTCGTTGATGAAACACAGCGATAGCGATGATGAGCGATAAAAAAAAAAAGCATTGAAGTTATCTTTAATCTTCCTTTCCCCTCCCCTTTATCTTTGTCGCTGGACCAAAATATGGTAGTTACGGAAACGCCAAAACTAATAGCGATCTTGGTTCCCCCTTTCGTCTGCCTTTGTATTTATCGCAACATCTCTCAATCGTTACTTCTTTTATTTCTTCTTTTCTTTTTCTTTTATATTTTATGACGTTGCTGCTAATCCAGCGATCTCCAAAAGAACAGACATAATATATACTTACTTTCTTATCTTAATAGTTAACTCGACTTGCATGCCTCTGAAAGCAGAAGTCCAATCGATCGCACCTTCAACCGCGAGTGCGTGACCGATTTGCACGACGCCACGACATCTAAGGTTGTTACTGTCGTATGAACCCGACTAAGATATATGCACACATAAAATCAATTCTATAAATTAAAATTACATATTATTTATGTATAAATTGAGATTGTGAGGAAAATAAAACACGTTTAGCATCCATAAATAAAACATCGGTTGATAGTCATGATATAGGGTGTGACTGAAAGGTATAGTTAGAGTAAAAATAAAAGAGAGAAAAAGTTTTCTCGCCTAGTTACTCTGCTTTTTTAACAATCATGTGAAAAAAATGAAAAGAAATATTTTTTTTTCCTTTTTTACTGGATGGACGGAGAGTAAACTAAAGTAACCAACTAAATATTTTTTATTTAGTTTATTAGAACTTGAGGAAAAAAGGCAGAGTGAAAAAGTGAGAGAGAGTGAGAAAGGAGACAGTGAGAGTGCTGCTTTCCCCCTGCCGTGACCCTCGCCTCCGAGATGTCGGCTCCGCCTCCTCTGCCTCCACCA
>OVAN01008575.1:0-17977 GCA_900406275.1 Anastatica hierochuntica | reverse complement strand
TTCCCTGAGAATACCTGATGCCCAACACTTCTTTGATTGATTTACAACCTTATCGTTGTGTGCCTGCCGTCTTTGCTTTCTTATTTTCGACATTTACATCATCCTTAAAGACATTTTTTTAGCCTTAGTCCGTTGTGTGATCTGATATTTCTTCGTGCTACCTTTGGTCTCTGTGGATTGGATCTCGAACCACTACAACGTACATTTGTGCGCTCGCAGTGTTATCTCGGGCGAAAACCTAAGCTATCAATTGGTTCTTTCATATACGTTTGTATCCACAGCTTGATTGTGTAATTGAACTATTTACAATCTTTATATTCTAGCAGGCAGTTGATATAAAACTTCTTGGATCACTTAGCAGAGAAGATTTGATGAAAATTTGTGGTGATAATTTTCAACAGTGGATATTATTCTCTGCCTTTGAATAGGTACTTCTCATCATTCTCTTTTCTAGCCATTGCTCATTTTGCATACTTTTGGTGTTCGACGTGATGTAAATAAGTTGTTTGAGTGTATAGAACATAATTGTAGTCATTTTGTCTTAGTTCTTGAATACAATAGTTCTTGATTCTGTTTGCATTTATTTGTCTCTGGTTGTGGAATAAGTTTAGTATAATGTTTAAGCACTTGGGTTTTTAGCAATTGAATCAAAAGTTTCAAAATGCAGATATTTTCCATGATATACCTCACACAAGTTCTCCCTTATTGACAAATTGTTACCAATGACGTTGTCGATGGTCATTCTGAGAGCATTGTCCAAGACATTGAGAACATTGTCAGATCGTTTATTGAGATGGTAACTATGATTTAAAAAAAAACTAAGAATGTAACAGATGTGGAAGATCATGCTCCTATCCTCAAAAGGTTTTGTGTGTTAAATATTGAACCCAAGAATTCTATAATCAAATATTTTGTATCTAAAAATGATAATTTTAAGTTTGATACTAATTGTTATTTTATGTAGTGCTCAATGTAAATTGAATAAAATTTTTCGGTCTGACCGGTTATCTACAATGCCAAAAAGTTTAGCTGCTTGCATGACAAAAAAACTAAACATCTATAATGCTTGTAAAAGAAACTTTGGTGCAAAGTTTTTTAGTATTTTTTTTGATAAACAACTCTTTATTATTTTAAACATTACAAAATTCATATAAAATTACAAAAAACAATCCCGCGGCATCGCGCGGGTACCTACCTAGTTATATACTAATAGAGTTGAAATAAAAACAGAGACTCAGTCTCAAGCTTCTGCATGTGACGGAGGACGCTTTATCATTGTAAAAGATGTCGTTTAGCCAAGCAGGGTGTCCCGGTGCAACGTACGATTGTCTTCAATCGTCCTTAATAACACTTTGTGCAATGAGAAAAGCTCCCCTGTTTTGTGCAATGGACAATTCATCGATAAAATAAGAGAAGGAAGGCCAAGCTTTGGGACGAAGTAAGGCTTTGGTAATGTCGGCTGCCTCCGAAGCAAAATGAACCTTGTTAACCCTCAGTTGGTGTAGACTTTGCATTGACCAAAAGATGCTTTTAAAGTTTGCTCCCCCCCCCCACAGAGTTAATATAAATGAGGCTGCATCTGCTATGGAGAAGGCAAATACCTTCTTCATTTCTCAAAACCCACGCAGCTGCTACTGTTTTAGTTCTTTTTCACCACACTGATCTGATGTTACATTTAAGCCAACCATTTTGTGGTGACTTCCAATTTGATCTCCTGTTGTGGTTATTTAAAGTCAATGAGGCCTCATATTCCTTACCAACTTGTTGTGCCAAAAACCATTCGTCAACATCTTCTCTCACTTTGTTAATTGTATCGAAGCTTGAGAAAGCTTTACCTTCTATGACTAGCTTCTTTCTATTCTTCCATAGTTGTCAAAGTATCCACGGAGGCCATTTCCTTATATTCAACTCTATGCCTTTATGCAACATAATGTCAAGAACAAAAACAATGTTTGCATAAACTGACATACTATCAAAGTCCTTGGGAGGATGAGGTATACCCGATAATGCCCACGCTTGGCGAGCAATTGTACATGTGAAGAGAAAGTGGTTAGTAGATTCTCCATCCAAACCACAAACTTGGCATCTTGGCTCAACTTTCATCCCCCTTTAGTTCAAATTTTCGGCAACAGCCATTTCTCCCTGCATCACTTTCCACAAGAAAATTTTGATTTTTGGCAAAGTTTGGAGCCTCCAAATTCTATCCTTTATCCCATTGAGAGATGGTTGTGTCGTAGCTTGTTAGACCAGAGAGGCTTTGGCTGATTTAAAGCCAAGCCAATACCCACTTTTCACTGAATATTCACCAGATTTTGCGCGGTTCCACACCCAAAAACCATCCTTGTTGGGGACTAGCTTTGATGCCGTAATGTAGATGATGTCCATTGGCCAAAACAAATGGTTCAAAAGTTCTCCATTCCAATCTCTTTTAGAGATATCAATTAGATCAAAAACTTTGAAATCCATGCTCACGACGTTATGCTTCAACAGCGGCAATCGCATCGTGCCATCAAAGATCCATGGGTCCGACCATACCTTAAAAGAGATCTACCATTTGCAATCATATTACTTATCCCTTCCTAAAGTAATTGTCTCCCAAACAAAACACTTCTCCAAGAATAAGAATTTCTTGATCCCTGATTAGCTTGTAGAAAACCTGAGTGAGGAAAGTATCAGCTCTTTAGGAACAAAGATCAGAGGTTGTTAGGGAAGTGAAGGAGTCACCATGCTTGCTTAGCCAGAAGGGCCTGATTGAAACATTCAATGTCTCGGAACCCTAAGCCGCCATCTTGTTTGGATAAACACATCCTTTCCTAAATAACCCTATAAATCTTCTTTTTATGTTCAATCTTATCCCACCAGAAGTCCACCATCGTTCTTGTAATTGTTTGGTAAGTTTGCTTCGAAAGTTTGAATACCGACATCGCATACACGGGCATGACCATTGCCACCGCTTTAAGGAGCGTTTCTTTTCCCCTTGAGAAAGGTTCCTAATAAACCATTTAGACATCTTAGACTTCATCATTTCATGAACGAAAGCTAGCATTTCTCTTTTTGAACCACTAAGACATTCGGGTAAGCCGAGATATTTGCTAGCTCCACCTTCGGTCGGTATTCCAAAAACCTTCTTGATTAAAGGTTTTGACTCTTCTTTCACATTGCTCCTGAAAGTGATGGAAGATTTTGCAGGTTTATGACTTGTCCTGTTGCTTCTCCATAGGATTTTAGGATATCACTAAGAGGTTGGCATTACTCTAAATCAGTTTTGCAAATGAAGAGGATGTCATCGGCAAAAAGCAGGTGATTTACCGCAGGCCCTGAGTCCGTGTATTTGATACCATTGATAACTCCAAAATCTTCAGCTCGTCTCATAAAATGAATGAGACCTTATGTGCAGAGGACAAAGAGGAATGGTGAAAGTGGATCTCCTTGGCTCAAGCCCCTTTCAGGGACAATAAGACCGTATGGCCGGTCACTTATCAAGACCGTAAAAGATACAAATAGAACAAAAAACATCACCCACGAAATCCATTTGAGTCGAAACCTAAAGCTTTTAAAAGTTGTTGCAAGTATGTACATTCAACTTTATCGTAGGCCTTCGAAATATCCGTTTTCACGACTAGTTATACCTTGGATATCTTCGGGTGAGACCTTAGGGTGTGAACCATCTCATGTCTATGGTTATGTTATCAGAAATAAGTCTATTCGCAATGAAAGTTGTTTGCGTATCGGAGATAAGCTCTGTAAGGAAGGGTTGGATTCGTCTTACCAAAATCTTAGAGATTGTTTTGTATAGAACGGAACAAAGACTTATTGGTCTTAGGTCTTTTATCTCCTCTGAGTCAATAATCTTGGGGATAAGGCAGAGTTGTGTAAAGTTCCAATCAGTTGGGAAGGCTCCTTCTATGAAAAAACCTTTTTATTTCCTTTGTTACATCTTCCCCTATCATTGTCCAATACTTCTGGAAGAAAAAACCTGACATACCATCGGCTCCAGGAGCACTCTTCGCTTTGATTGAGAAAAAGGCTTCCTTCACTTCTTCATTCGAAACATCCTTTGTTAGTTCTCTGTTCATAAGGTCAGAGACTTTTGGTGTGAAACCATCGAAGAAATAGTGAAAGTTTTGAGGTTGTGATGATTTAAACAGCTCATTGAAATACTTGATCGCGACTTCCCCTTTTGATGTCTCTTCTTTGTGAATAACACTAGTGGAGTCTTTCAATTTGACTATCCTCTTCCTGCTTCGCTCTTTACTCACAATTTGGTGGAAGAATTTTTTGTTATTGTCCCCATCTTTGAGCCATTTTTCTCTAATCTTTTGCGCCCAATGCATCTTTTTATCCTTATATGCTCTCACCAAGTCTTTCCGCATTTGTTTGGTCAGTTTTGTAGAGGGGTTAGGAGTCGATTCTTCATTTTCAAGAGCTAGTTGCAGTTGCAGAATCTTATCTCTGGGGTTTAGGTTGTTCAATCGTTTCCATTCACTTAAAGCTCTTCGACATCCTCCGATTTGTGAGACAGAGACACTTGAACCTCATTAACATTGCTCTTCTATTACTTGTTGATTACCTCTTTAGTCTCTGGATGTAATAAAATTCTTTTGTCGAAAAGTAGCCACGATGTACCTCTCTTTTAGCCTCTAAATTCACCAGACCGGTCTATGTTCGGAGCCTCTTTTGTCAAGAAAAATCAGATTGGATTCTGGGAATATTTCAAACCACTTCTTGTTGCCAAAATATCTATCGAGCTTACATTNCCCCCCCCCCTCCCCCAAGTAAAGCTATTACCTTGACTAGGAAAATTTGACATCTCACAAACTTGGATCATATTCATAAAATCTTGGCATGAGAGGTCCCTTCTTTGAACACCACCTATCTTTTCACCCGGATGAAGGATATCGTTAAAATCCCCCAACATACACCATTCTTCTTTTCTATGAGCTCCAATCCTACTAACACAATCCCACAACTTGGGTCTTAATTTTGCAACAGGTTCTCCATATATATAAGAGACAAAAAAATTCCTTAGAACCATATTTCATTTTACAATCCAAAAGATTCTTATCTACATACAAAAACTCCACTGCAACCAAACTTTTCCACATAAGGGCTAGACCACCGCTTTTCCCAACTGGATATACAGTAAAAATTTGGTCATAGCCAAGCCAAGCTTGAAGATCTACTACTACATTCCTACCATTCATCGTCTCCATCAAAAAAAGAAACTCAGGGAAGTATTGACGACGGATATTCCTGAGTCTAGGAATTACCAGGTCCTGATAAAGCCCCAGTTCGTGGAAATTCCAACTGATAAAACTCATTTTGCCCTCGGCAATCCCTTGGGAGGGACTGTCATTGAATAGTTGCACATGGCTACTTTGTTTGGCTCATATTTGATGTGTACATATTTTCATGCATACTTATATGCATTTTAGCTTAGTTTCATCCACTTTTATGTTGTATATATGGCATATAAGTCTTAGGATGCATTAGTTTGAGTCTAGAGTCTAGTTTAGGAACATATTGCATTTGCATACATTTTCTTGCATTTGTAGGTGCAACTTTGAGATGGATTTATGGAGGCTCGAGAGATGGATTCAAGGTGGATTTGGAGCTAAGAAATCAAGGAAAAGAGGAGCTAAATGCTATGGAAGAATTAAGGATCAACAAGGCATCAAAGAGGAGCAAGAAGCTATAAAAAAACTGCAAAGGGAACCAGCCATCGACCTGGAGGTCGATGCTGGGTCACCTCAGGTCGATGCTGGGTGACCTTTACAGCCTGCTGCAAAAAA
The DNA here is from genome assembly GCA_900406275.1 of Anastatica hierochuntica. Taxonomy (NCBI): domain Eukaryota; kingdom Viridiplantae; phylum Streptophyta; class Magnoliopsida; order Brassicales; family Brassicaceae; genus Anastatica; species Anastatica hierochuntica. The sequence goes on along the minus strand of OVAN01008575.1, from coordinate 12,185 downwards.
AAACGCAACATCGATCTCAGAGGTCGATGGTGGGTGACCTGAGGTCGATGCTGTGTTGCCTTTACCCGGAAATCACCCTTTTTAGGGCTTCCTCTCTTCTCTCTTTAGTATAAATAGACATCTTATGTTCCAAGAACAAGAGACACTTTTTTTTTAGCTTTATAACACTTCTATTTTCTTTTGTTTTGAGATCTAAAGACCTTGTAATAACTCTTTGTTTTGTTTGAGTAATTTGGATCTTCTCTTTCTCATCTTTCTCTCTAGATCTATTCTTCTAAAACCATGGGAGCTCAAAGACCCATTTCTTGTCTTTGGATTTCCATGACTTTTAGTGAGTAGATCCATCTTGGATCTTGAGATATTGTAGGCTAGGGTTAAAACTAAGATTGTAATGGATGTTTAGACTAGATCTTGGCATAGATTCCTACTAAATCTAGTTTAGTTCTTTAAAGTTCATTGCTTGCTCAAAGACGCCTAGAAAGTGTTCGATGAAATGCTTGTGAGAACTAGATCTATGTTTTTCACCTTGAGCTATGAGAGTAGTTAGGGCTTGAGAATCACTATCACATGCATGCTTTGATAGGCAACAAACGAGAGTTGAGCCTTGTAGTATGTATAGGTGAATAGATCTCCGTCACGAGAGTGGATTGGTCGATTATAGAAGGATCGTTGGTCTAGGAATAACTTTGATCCTCCAATAAAGCCTTATCCAAGTCCATTATTTCCTTAGATTGAACCCGAACTCATAACCATTATCTCAAGATACTATCTTTCTTTTAATTACTTTAATGCTAGTTTATTTATTGTTTTCTTTTATGCACATTCACCATGGTTAACTTTGATTTCCATTAAGTTTAGTAGAGACCCGTGACAATCTCTTACTAGATTGCCCCCTAGACTAGAACCCTTAGTGCATTCTCTTTGTTTAGGTTCTACTAGTATAAGCCTCTAAATCCTTGGATGATCCTAAAGTACTACGATTGACCTCGTTATCTTGTGGGATTGACAGTAGGACGATAGGTTTATAAATATTAAACTCGACCCATGTCAATATTCTTCCTTATTGATCTTCCTTTTCTCTTGAGCAGACTTCTCTGGCTCTTTATCCACATGTTCCTTAATGTCTGCATCCTCCGAATTGTTCCAAGGCTTTCTTTTGCTAACTTGGGACCTTGTCCTTTGGTATTTCTTTTTCAAAACTACCCCAGAAGAGCTAGGTCCAATTGACCCAACTCTATATGTCGTTGAATAGTTCCTGGAGATGGAGAAGTGAGCTCCATAATTTGTGAAAACCTCTTCAGTCATGGCCTTTGTAGATTGGTGGATAATCATAGCTCTTTCTCCTGCCTAGAAGGTTGATGCCATTAACTTGCCTTCCTTTGGTCCCTTGCTCAATTCCTTTCTTTGATCCTCTTGACTAGAGAAATCGAAGACTACGCCTTTACCTTTGTCAACATCAATAGTTATCAAGGGAGGCTGCTCTAGACGCAGGATAGTCTTTTCCGCTATTGGATCATTCTCAATATTCTTTAAAGAAATCTTGACTCGTTCTTCTCTAATGATTCTTTCAGGGCAATTTGCTGTCATTAAGTACTGTCTCATACCCTCAAGGACCTCCGGAGCGATTCTTGGTCTTCCTGTGAGAGCGTGAACCCCAACTTGGTCCTCTGTTAACACGCCAAACAGGGGATCTAAAGGTTTGATAATTGGACCAGAGTCCTCCATTGATTGGGTTTAGTAGGGTTCACTTCTGTGGCTTTCTTTTGTTGAGTTTGACCACCTTTTGAGCCAGAAAAGGGCACTTACTCTGGTCATGTGTCAATCTTTGGTAGGCATAGAAACATTTTTGTATCCTTTCATACTCGAAAAGAAGATTTATCGTTTCACCATCCGGAGTGTTGACGATCTTGGATCTTTCTAGAGTTGTATCATTCTTGAAAGTGGTAATCTACTTAGATCCTCTAAGATCGAATTCAAAATGGAAACATACGTCGAAGAATCTCATTATATTAAAGTCAAGTTAACAATGTCAGTACAAATGATTCATGTTCAAATTATCGAAGAAAAATACTATTGATCAAAATAAAAATTACACTTGAGAAATTTTGTATTTTTTCTCCCTAAAGTTTTTCCCTTCTAAGAATTCATGCCCTCCTTCCTTCTAAAATGGGAACCTTGAGTTGTCGTTTTCACCTTATGTGAGATCAACTCTTTGGATATGGTGCGGGATCGGTGCGATTCTCGTCCCTCGGTTAGGGAAATGTCATATTGTAACATTCATACATATTGTTGTGTGTTAGTTTTTGGGATGGCCTCATGCGGGTTTGAGCGGGTCTTAATGCTTTAATCACATGTGTGTCAGTTTTGACGTATACAGCTCGTATTGTTGTCCGAACACGCACGTTATGATGCCCACACCATGACGACGTCATCTATCTATTAATTCTTCAGGCTGATCATTTGCACTTATGGTCTTCGTTTGTAAATAAGCCTTTCTTTGACTTGGGTCGGACTCCATTTCGTTGTTGAGATTTATAGTGAGACAGACGGACTTCAAGGTTTGTGATTGACTCATGTCGCAGTTAGACCCTTCTTAGGGCATCTTCAAAAGGGATCCTCATTTTCAAGGTGGCAAATCCTCAAAATGAGGGTTTAAGAAAACTTGAAATCCAAAAGAAAACTTGAAATTTATCTCTAAGTTGTTTGTATTTTGCATCATAGTCCTCAATTATTATAATCTTTAATTTTAATCACAAAACTTTCATAAGTAAATAAAAATGTTACAATAATAAATATGACACATAATCTTACCAAATAAACGTTATATAATAAAACGCCCGACGGCAATATGTCAGTCAGCCATACCGGAGGCGTGTCTACCATGTGACCAAGGTGAGGAAGTTCTCGGTCTTCGTTGATTTTTTTATTCGTTTAACTTTGTTAGTCTAGGGTTAAGTCGGCCAGTGTCGAGCTATAAGTCTCGGCACGAATATATACTATGTAATATGTAATGTTATGACATAAGATCTTATACGAGTTATAAGTGCAGTGTTTGTTGGGTCGCAAAATCGAGCCTATAATAGAACATGAAACCGTGAGAACGTAGGTCCCATAAATGAAAAAGTAGAGTTAAACCCTATATTGTTTGAGAATTACGCAAAAGTGTCATAGACTTAAATTTGTACGGTGATATGATTTTGTGAGCTGGATGACCACTCATCCAATTTACGGGTGTAATGCATCCCGCATCGGGCTAGGACCCGAGACGAGTGAAATGGGTGAGTCCCAGACCAAGTGTCAAGATGGGGTACAAGAGAACATACTTTGCGTGATGTTATCATAGCATGGGAAGTCCCGGTTATCTGCGAGATGTTGGTGTATCCGATCATAGGGAGTTCAACCGGGCAGCGGGATATTGGTTGTGGATCGATCCTCGACGGGCAAGCCGATCTAAGGTCTTGGCAGGAAGGTCGTTATCGGTGGGAAGGACCGACCTTAGGCACTGTGACGGGAAGGAGTGACTTGCACGTTGCTTCGTGCTCGGGTAGGTCCATGTTTTGGCATGGGTTGCAAAGCCGTTTTACGTGTACGTGAGTTGGGGTATATGAAACTAAAATGATTTGAGAAAGGATTTGCGAAAATGAAGTCTTAGTAGGTTAGGACGCGTTTTCTAAATGTTTTTAATGTGGTAGTTTGATTGACTGGCACAATAGGTGTTTTCTTCAGAGTTTAGGTTTAGATCTGGACTTTCGAGGTTAAACGGATAGCGGGTGAGGCGGAGTCGGATTCATCCTCACTGAGCGGCTTGTTTAAAAAGTCACTCATCCCTCTCTTTTTCTCTCTTTTTTCTTTTTCTTTTGTGCAGGTTAGCGGTTAGAAGTGACAGATTAACGATCAAATGGATAGATTTTAACCGGTTTTGACGATGTCAATTGGACAATTTGGTCGTCTCGGGATAGGGATGTTACATATGGCCTTTCCTTAATTTGCCCCTCTAATTAAAAAAATCCCCGATTCCTTTTGTAAGGCCTCATATTTTTTCTCCTATATGTTTCAAACAAAGAAGGACAAAGATTATAAATGCTGTGAATCGAATCTGAGGACAGAGGAGGACAAATCAGAACACATAACTTCGTCTCAGTTTCTCGGAAAACAGTATGGAGAAATAGAGAATGAAAAGATATTTTAATTTCACAATATTTATTCACATGATCACATTGCATGATAAATTTACGACAAATCATTGTCAAACAAAGATGTTACAGAGACACAGACTCTATCTCCCTTTCTCCCTCTCCTCTCCTTAATTGTCTCCACTAAGTTACCTTTTCCATCATTCTTCCTTTCCCACAAATCTCTCCCTTACCATAACTTGATATACACGCAAAACCCAAATGAGCAACCTCCACCTCTACACCTCCGCACGCTTCCGCAATTTCCCGACGGCCTTCACCCTCCGCCATAACAACAACGACCTCAACCACCAACGCGGGCGATCCATCCTCTCCGAGCTCCGTGACAAAACCCTCGACCCAGGCGGTGACCTAATCACGAGATGGAACCACATTTTCCTCGTCACCTGTCTCCTTGCTCTCTTCCTCGATCCTCTCTACTTTTATCTCCCCATCGTCAAAGCCGGAACCGCCTGTATGTCTATCGACGTCCGTTTCGGCATCCTCGTCACTTTCTTCCGAACCCTAGCCGATCTCACCTTCCTCATCCACATTCTCCTCAAATTCAAAACTGCCTTTGTCTCTAAATCCTCAAGAGTCTTTGGTCGCGGCGAGCTTGTCATGGATCGCCGTGAAATCGCCCTCCGTTACCTCAAATCCGAGTTCGTTATCGACCTCGCAGCCACGCTTCCTCTTCCTCAGGTTCAATTCATTGTTTTTTTAGGGATCTACTTGGTAACAATAGCAGAATCATAGAATTGTGTAATTGGTGAAAAAATGATTGATAAGCTGTCTTGTTCTTTAGATTAAAATTAATCTCTATGTGATTTATCAGATGATGATTTGGTTTGTGATACCAAATGCTGGAGAATTCCGATACGCAGCTCATCAGAACCACACCCTTTCATTGATTGTTCTGATACAATACGTGCCTCGCTTCCTCGTCATGCTTCCTCTCAACCGTCGGATCATTAAAGCCACTGGAGTTGCAGCCAAAACAGCCTGGTCCGGTGCAGCCTACAATCTCATCCTTTACTTACTTGTAAGCCACGTAAGTAACCCGTCCTCTGTCTCTATTTGACTTAAAAATGTCTCTGTGTTCACAACTTGATTTCCATTTTAGATTCTTGGATCGGTTTGGTACGTTTTATCAATTCAGAGGCAGCACGAATGCTGGAGAAGAGAATGCACAAAGGAGATGAACGCAACGCATTCACCATCATGTAGTCTCTTGTTTCTAGACTGTGGATCGTTGCAGGATCCAGGTAGACAAGCTTGGATGCGAATCACTCGGGTTCTCTCTAACTGTGACGCACGCAACGATGATGACCAACATTTCCAGTTTGGTATGTTCGGTGATGCGTTTACCAATGACGTCACTTCTTCTCCTTTCTTTGACAAATACTTCTACTGCCTTTGGTGGGGTCTCCGCAACCTCAGGTTAGACTCAATTTTCATCAATTGAGATTTTCGACTGTTTATGTACTGATTCGTTTGTTTGATTTGGTTTGTGTAGTTCTTACGGACAGAGTCTTGCAGCGAGTACACTGAGTAGCGAGACTATATTCAGTTGTTTCATCTGTGTCGCTGGTCTTGTTTTCTTCTCTCATCTCATTGGCAATGTTCAGGTGATTTATTTAGTTAGTATCAATCTCTATAGATCCATGGCTTAACGATGGAGACTTAAGTGATTGTTAAACTCTTGAAGAACTATCTGCAATCGACAACGGCTAGGTTAGATGAATGGAGAGTCAGAAGAAGAGATACAGAGGAATGGATGCGACACAGACAATTACCAACCGAGTTACAAGAGCGTGTGAGGCGATTCGTCCAATACAAATGGTTAACCACTCGTGGAGTAGACGAAGAAGCCATCCTCCGTGCTCTGCCATTGGATCTTCGTCGCCAGATCCAACGGCATCTCTGTCTTGCCTTAGTTCGCCGTGTAAACCAAAAAGGACAAACACAACATTTTGATTACTTTTCTCTCAAGGAATAACCCCTAGTTTTATGTTTTGTTTTGTTTTTCTTTTCAGGTGCCATTCTTTGCACAAATGGATGATCAGCTCTTAGACGCAATATGCGAGCGTCTAGTTCCATCGTTGAACACGAAAGATACTTATGTGATACGCGAAGGAGATCCTGTAAACGAGATGCTTTTCATCATAAGAGGTCAGATGGAGAGTTCGACTACAGATGGTGGACGGTCAGGATTCTTTAACTCCATCACGCTTAGACCAGGCGATTTCTGTGGTGAAGAACTCTTAACCTGGGCTTTAATGCCAAACGTTAACCTTAATCTCCCATTGTCCACAAGAACCGTGAGGACTCTCTCTGAAGTAGAAGCTTTTGCTCTCCGAGCAGAGGACTTGAAGTTCGTTGCTAACCAATTCAGACGACTCCACAGCAAGAAACTCCAGCATGCTTTCAGGTAGCTAAACTATCCTAAGCAAGAGGACATTTCTTGCTTCACACGCTATAAGGTTTCTTGTTTTGCTTCTGGATCAGATACTATTCTCATCAATGGAGAGCATGGGGAACTTGTTTCATACAAGCTGCATGGAGACGATACGTGAAGAGGAAGTTAGCTATGGAATTAGCAAGGCAAGAGGAAGGAGACGATTACTATTATGATGATGATGATGATCAATACGATGAGAACATTGGTGGGGACGTATACGATGAGGACAACAACAACAATAATCAGAACTTGAGTGCGACGATATTAGCGTCGAAGTTCGCGGCTAATACGAGAAGGGGTGCCTTAGGGAATCAAAGAGGGTCTTCAAGAATTGATCCTGATGACCCTACTTTGAAGATGCCTAAAATGTTTAAACCAGAGGATCCTGGATTCTTCTGATTTTTTTATTTATTTTTTCGCTTTATTTGATGTAAGCAAAGTTATTAATTATGTTAGGTATATAAAAATTACATCATTGTAGATTAAACTAATTGTATCAATACAATGATATATCGATGTCCAAGAGCATCTCCAATGGTAATACTACCATCGGAGTTCTTAAGTATTTTTAAATAATTTTTTGTTTTTTTTAAATAGTTAAGAACTCTATTAAAATTTGGGTGTTCAATGGTGTTACTCAATTTGGAGTTCTTAGAAAAAAAAATATATTAAATTTTAAACGTTAGTATTTACAATTAAACGGAACCGAAACAGATATTTTTGGGTATTTTAGGTTCGGATCGGGATATTTTAAACATATCTGAAACGGATTCGAAACTTCAAAAATCGTAAATAAATATGTAACGGTTCCAAAAACTAAAAATAAAAAAAAGGATCTGAAACGGAACCGAAACGGATATTTTCGGGTATTTTAGGCTCGGATCGGGATATTTTAAACAGATCTGAAACGGATCCGAAACTTCAAAAATCGTAAATGAATATGTAACGGTTCCAAAAACTGAAAAACAAAAAAAAACGGATCTGAAACGGATCCAAAACGGATCAGAAAATGAAATTGTTCTGATCCAAAAAAAAAACTGATTTCACCCATACCCAATCAGACAACGCCACGTCACTAAGAACCTGAGAGCATGAGCAATGGGGAGAACCCTATTTGGGGTTCTTAACATTATTAAATTAATAAAATTAAAAAGAGAGAGAGAGAGGGAGGAAGAGATGAAGAGAGAGATAGAGAGAGAGGTTAAGAGGTACTTCTTAAATAAGAGATTTAGGAGTTAAGCTCTTAATTTCTCTCACTTTTTTTCTTTATTTTAATATCTTTTTTGCTCTTAGAACCTTGTTAAGAGACTTGCAATAATTTTGATCTTAAAATACTTAAATAAGGACCGGTTCTTACATAAACATGTTTTTTAATTAGTTTTGTCTAGGTTTTAGAGCTAAAAACCCTTTAATATACGGTGCTCTAAAGCTTTTATCGGTACCGGACATCTCTCGTGATAGTACTAGCTAGGTTTCACTATTAAATTGGGGCTTTGAAAATTGAAACTCAGAAGCACATGCATTATAGTTAGATAATCTTCTTTTTTCTTTCACTTTTCGCTTTTTTCTTTCACTATTAAATGTTAATGTTGTTTTGGCATACTTGACGCTAATAAGGGCATCCCAATGGAATATACTAAAGGGTTTTTAAAACAAAATTTTAGGAAATATAATAATATAAAATTAGGAATAGTTAAGAATTAATTTTAAAAACATGCTAATTAAAAACATCTTTAACGGGGATCTTAACCCTGTCTCTTAATATTTTTATAATTAAAAATAAAAAAAAAGAAAAAGAAGAAGAGTCGTATCTTATGTATCTTAATTAAAATACGACTCTTCAGTCGTATCTTATGTTTTTTTTTATCAGAACAACTTTATTTTTAGATCCGTTTCGGTTCTGTTTCAAATCCGTTTTTTTGGAATTTCGGTTTTTAGAACCGTTACATATTCATTTACGATTTTGAAGTTTCGGGTCCGTTTCAAATCTGTTTAAAACATCCCGATCCGAATCCAAAATACCCGAAAATATTCATTTCGGTTCCGTTTCAGTTCTGTTTTTTTTTTGTTTTTCAGTTTTTGGAACCGTTACATATTCATTTACGATTTTTGAAGTTTCGGGTCCGTTTCGGATCTGTTTAAAATATGCCGATCCGAACCCAAAATACCCGAAAATATCCGTTTCGGTTCCGTTTCAGATCCATTTTTTTTTGTTTTTCAGTTTTTGGAACTGTTACATTTTCATTTACGATTTTTGAAGTTTCGGATATGTTTAAAATATCCCGATCCGAACCCAAAATACCCAAAAATATCCGTTTCAGTTCCGTTTCAGATCCGTTTTTTTTGTTTTTCAGTTTTTGGAACCCTTACATTTTTATTTACGATTTTTGAAGTTTCGGATCCGTTTCGGATCCGTCAAAAAATTACATGTATATTAATTTTTTATTTCTAAGAACCCTAAATTAAGAGACTATGGTTGTAGCACAAAATTTAGTGAGTCTCCTAACTAAGTCTCTTATTATAAAAATAATATTAAAAAATTGTTAAGAAACCCATTAAGGGTTTCTTTGTTAAAGATGGTCCAAGAACTCAAATCCATGGGTTGCTTGTACTATTCGCGTGCCCCACTGCAACGTGACGGTCCGCGATTGGTGCATATATTTATTTATTTATTTTTAATCTCACAAAAAAATAATATAAAAACAAACTTAAGAACCCCTCTAAGAGGTTCACCATTGCACGAACTATTAATCTTTTACTGAAAAAAAACTATTAATCTTTTAAAACCACAGACTTTTGATATTTGATTTGGTTATATATTTTCAGTTAATTTTTGATTAGAGAAACTAGGTAGTGATGGAAAAGGGATATTAAAACAGAAATAATACAAATCAGATAATGGTAGCGTAAAGTTCAAGATTTTCTTCTCGCAGAAAAGTTAAAGAATATTCTTGTTGCAGAAAAGTTCAAGAATTTACTTCAAGAACATGTAATATAGTAATAATTTAATAAAATATTGCTAAAGAGATTTTTAATTAACAACTTATGTTACGTCCAAACTATGATGATAGTATAATAACGATACTAGTATAAGTTAATCGCTTAGACCATAACCAATGCTAAGAACTTGTAATAGATTCTTAGCATTTTTTTTTTGTTATTATTGCAAGAATTTTAAATGAGGTTCTTAAAATTTTAAAATAGATTTGGGCATTCGGATCCTCGGACCGGTTCCGGTTTGGATTATTCGGATCTCGGATGTTTGGATCATTCTATTTAGGATCCGTTTCAGATCCGATGAATTTTTGGATCGGTTCGAATCGGGATATTTTAACGGATCCGAAACTCGAAAAATCATAAACAGATCCGAAACGGATCCAAAAACCGAAAAACAAAAAAACCGAAACGAAACCGATCCGAAAATAAAATTGTTCTGACCCAAAAAAGCTAAGAACTCCTTCTAAGAGTCGACTCTTAGCTAGGAGCTCTAAGAGTCGACTCTTAGAGTTTTCTATTTTTTTTTCTAATTTGCAAATATGCTAAGAACCCCATGGAAGAACCCCCATTGTTTATGCTCTATATAGATTAATGAAAGTTTATCGGGTTAAATAGCTAAACTAGTTTTGATACGCGCACCGTGCTGGATCACGTTGTGTAAATATTTTGGTGATAAATTAATTTAAAAAAGAACTTTATATTTGTTATATAATTTAAATATGCAAATTTATTGTTAAAATTAAACATTTTTGGAGTTGTTAAAGTTTTTAACTAGTAGTACACTAAATCATAAGTTTTCATAATAATAATAATAATCTCAATTAATTCGTAGCAAAATCATATATTTTAGAGAATACTATCAAGAATAACTCTGAAAAACTTGAAAATTATTAGAAAAAGAACCCTTTTAAGAGACTACATCCATTGTTTGCGAAAAAACCACACTCTCCACCCTTTAGATGGAGGAATATTTTCTCAACGCATGATTTAGTGAGGAAGGTACTCGAATTGGTATTGAGTCCAAGTTAGAAATCTCAGTATGGCGAGAACCATGATTATCATATGTCTTTATGCGGCCAACGAGGGGAAGGGGAAGTACGCTTCACCCTAATCTTAAGGTCCAACATTTAATTAACTTGAATACGATGGATTAGCATACACCAATTTCCATGAGTTTTTGGACCTCGATGATATAATGCTTGTTAAAGAAATTCAACTGAGTAGAACTATTAAAAATGATAATTTGCTCTGGCATTTTACTACATCTGAGAAATATACGGTCAAATCAGGATATCGTCTATTGGAAAGCCTGAAAAAGTATGAAATTGGTCTAATTGAAGAGGGGCTAAGCATAAACATGTTGAAGGCTCATATTTGGAAGCTGGATTGCCCTTTAAAACTTCAACACTTTGTATGGCAGGTATTATCTGATGTCATGCCAGTCTCGGCTCGAGTATCACGACGTGGGGTAATGTGCGATACTCTTTGTGAACGGTGTGGCCTGGTGGAAGATAGTGTTAATCACATCCTTTTTGAATGTTCTAATTCTTTAAGGGTATGGAACCTTCTTTCAATCTCGATTTGGAGGCCAAGTTTTCCTACGACTTTAATGTATGCTAACCTAGGCTATCTTTTATGGAGAACACCTAAGGGGTGTGCCTTAAATGAATCCACACGTATTTTTATTTGGCTTATGTGGTTTTTATGGAAGGCGAGAAATGAGAAGGTGTTTCAAGGGGTAGAACCGGAGCCAGAAAACATAGTTGAACATGTTATGAGTGAACATATTTTGTGGATGTCGGTGCAAGAGAATACCCTGAAAAGTAGGCAAGAAATGGAGATTACGTTAAGTGATAGGTTAAAACCACGGTGTAAAGTGGATGATTCTTGGAAGCAGACTAACCAAATGTCAGGATTAGGTTGGAAATCTGAGGGCCTAGAAGGTAGAATGTTTCTGCTCGGAGCAAGAAACATGTAAAACGAAGTTTAACACCTCTACATTGCGAGATAGAAGCTCTCCTTTGGGCGATGCGAGAACTGCATGACAGAAAGATAAACTGTCAGGACTTTGAGACAGATAGCGCACAACTAGTTTCCATCATTCAAACACCTGGAGATTCGGCCTTCTCAAAATTTACTGACGATTTCTGCACCCTTCGTTTACTCTTTTCTTTGTTTAATATTTCGTTAATTTCACGCTTTTTGAATTCAAAGGCAAACTGTCTAGCAAGTGCTACCAGATCCTGTTCACTAGATCTCTATTTTGTAAACTCTCTTCATTCCGATTGGATTAGCGATCATGAGATTTTTTAATTAAATGATTTGGTTTGCAGAAAAAAGAACTCTTTACTAGAATAACTTTAATTTTTTGCCAATTTACAATCAAACCTAAATATTCATGAAAATTTCAAAAATACCATATTGGTTATTTTTTCACACTAATTAAAGAAAAAAGAAAAAAAGAAAAAACAACAAAATTTTGTTTTAAAAAACAAAAATTAAAAATCATAAAATTTTTAATTATAAAATAATAAAAATTTAAAATATAAAAAATT
>OVAN01008574.1:1506-17978 GCA_900406275.1 Anastatica hierochuntica | reverse complement strand
ACTATGTAATTGTGTGTTGCATGATGATTGATACTATGATAGTGATGATGAATATCTGATGAATGTTGATGTGAGAAATATTGGATTATACCGTTCGGACCTCTGCTTGGTGGGTATAACATATATATATTGTAAATAATGTGGATTTCATGATTGAGTTATATCGTTTGGACCTCGGCTCGGACTGTATGACATGTTTGTGCAGGTGTAACGTTTATGTGCAAGTATCATAACGGGTTCACTTGTTCAGGAACCTGTGAGAAAATGAATGATTCACCGGGAGGTGACCATGGAGGGGTTCACCAGGTATGTGACCCAAAGGTCCACGGACTCTCCTCCGGAAATGATCCTTGAGGTTTGACATTCGGGTAGAGTGTCGTGATAGTCACTAGTATCCACTTTCTGGTGATCTGGATGGGACTTGTTCTCTGACCAAACACCGGGCACTGGTCGTGATGATCACCGGGATGCGTACTACACAAAGGTATAGGAGTGATTATTTGAATTGTTAGGTCGTTAGGAGTTTGTGTCTTCGGTTTAAAGTTGGTAATCACGAAGGGGAACCACTAGTGGCAAGGAGAAAGCTTCGTTGATCTTGAAGATCTCACACCCGAGAAGGATGGATGCGCAGAAGTTTATAAGTTCGGAAGTTTAGCAGATTACTTCAATGTTTATTTGTCGCTATGCATTTATCATTGATTATTGGATTGTATGTTTGATTGATTGATTGATGCATATTGGGGGGAATGATTTATTCGTTAGGAAACCCGACTCACTGAGAAAATTAGTTTCTCACTAGACTCTTTGTTTTGCAGGTAACCATTAGCGGGATTTTTGTACGGGTGAAAGGAATGTTAGGTGTTGGTGTATCTTACGTATCTCTTTGTAAATTGATTATGAATATATTATGTATAACAAATTGACGCTTCCACGTGGATCTATATAAGTTTTTGGTAATATTTGAAACCATGTATAATAAAGTATAAATGGTTTATTAAATTATTGAGGTTCCATATGATACTAGCCCTAGTACAGTATGTACAAACTAGCTGGTTCAAGCTCGGGCTGCAAAGCCTTAACTTGGGTATATTAGTATACACGTCGGCGAATGTTTGATCTAAGGGTTTTTGGATTTTTTCTAAGAACCTCGGGTCGAATGACTGAGAACGTAGTTGTAGCATCTTCGACTGGGACGTTTGGTTAAGGTTAACTGGTTTGTCGTACATGGTCTTGTTTGATTGTTGCACGGCAGATTAGTTGACTTTGACTTAATACTGATCGGGGATGTTTTAGTATTGGTTGATGACGAGCTGGGAATCGTAGTATGCATCGATGCTTTTCGTCTTGCCTGCATGAATCAGTTGAAGTTCTACCAACAAAGCCTCTTATTTTGCCTCATTGTTGGAAGCAGGCAAAGCAAGGCGGAAGGATTGCTCAATGACCTCACCAGTAAGAGAAACAAGTTCGACGCCGGCGCCAAACCCTTTTTGAGAAGAGGAGTCATCGATGTGAAGTTTCCATGAAGTAGGGGGTTCGGCCTCGAGTTTTCCTCTGGTTGAGGTTCAATTAGGAAACATGCTAACACATGAGACTTTATCATGGTACGTGGCTTGTATTCGACATCATACTCGCTCAGCTCGATTGCTCATTTAGCTAGCCTTCCAAATTGGTTGAGGCTATGCAAAAATGACCCCAAAGGATGGCTCGATAGCACAGTCACGGAGTGAGATTGGAAGTAGGGTCGTAATTTTTGAGATGCAGTTACAACGGCCAACGCTAACTTCTCCTTCATTGTGTACCATGTTTCAGCGTCCCTTAGTGACCTGCTGACAAAAAACATGGGCTTCTTCTCAGCGCCCTCTTCACGCAATAGAACTCCACTTACTGTCGCGCTAGACTCTACAGTGTGTAAATACGAAGTTTCGCCAGTGACCAATTTGGCCAGAACATGCGGGGTCGTGAGGTAATCTTTGAGCTGCTGAAATGATTCCTCACATGATTTATCCCGCGCGAACTTCTTGTTGGTGCGTAGCTTCCAATAGAATGGCAAGCATTTGTCCATTGACCGCGAGATGAACCTGCTCAGTAGCGCGATGTGCCCGGTCAGGCACTAAACTTCTCTCGATGTGGTCGGAGACTTCATGTTTATTATTGCAGAGACTTTATTCAAATTCACCTTTATTCCCCTTTGCGTTACCAAGTATCCTAGGAATTTTACGGAGGTTACTGCAAACGTACACATTGCCAGATTTAACTTCATTTCATATTTGTTGAGGACGGAGAAAAATTCCCAAAGGTGTCTGACGTGATCGTCCTTGCGCAAAGACTTAACAAGAATATCATCAATGTAAACTTCCATCATTTTTCCAAGCTGCTCGGAAAACATCTTATTTACCAGACGCTGGTAGATTGCTCATGCGCTCTTTAACACGAACGACATCACCTTGTAACAATAAAGATCTATGTCGGTGGTAAAGGTAGCTTTTTCCTTGTCATCTAGATGCATGAGGATATGATTATAGCCAGAGAATGTATCCATAAAGGTAAGAAGTTGATTTCCAGCTGCCCCTTCGACAAGCCTATCTATGTGAGGCAGCGAGAAGTTGTCCTTTAGGCATGCCTTGTTGAGGTCAGTAAAGTCCACATAGATTCACCATTTTCTATTCTTTTTCTGTACCACCACCGGATTCGCCATCCAATCGAGGTATTTTACCTCAATGGTAGAGCCGGCTTTAAAAAATCGATCCATCTCCACGTTGACTGCCTCGACACTTTCAGGTATGGGCTTCATGCGCTTCTCCTATAGTGGCTTGTAGGTCGGATCTACGTTAAACTCGTGGAATGTTACATCCAACTTAATTCCCGTCATGACGTCGATCGACCATGCAAAGGTATGATTATTCTCCTTGAGGAATTTGACGAGCTCCTTGAAGATATCCTTTTCAAGCTTCATTCTAATGCTTACACAATGATCTGTGTTATTTGGATTTATGCATACCTGTCGTACTTTGTAGAGATGATGGTCGCTAATATAGCACAACCGGGTTGTTCACTGGTTTCCATGCACGGTTACTACGCCGTTTTCGGTTGGGAACTTGATATTTTGGTGGTACATTGACGAAACGGCCCTCATGGCATGAATTAGTGGTGTCCCAAGGATGATGTTGTATATATCAGGAGCGTCGACCACTGTCAACTTGGTCTCCATCTTGACTACTCCCAGGTACCTCATTAACTTGATTGTTCACATTTCCATGGTGGTGGCCCCGTTAAAAGTTGTGAGTGGTTGCTTCGCAGTTCTTGATGCCAGCATTGGGTAAGTCCAACTTATCCAAGGTATTTTTGTAAAGAACGTTTACCGAGCTCCCAGAATCGACCAATGCCTTGGTGATTCCGCAGTCTTCAAGCATGAGCTTGAGGACCAGAACATCATTGTGCGGATGATCGACATGCGGATAACTCAAAGAATTTTAGCACAGCATCCGTCAATGTCATTTCTTGGAGATCCTTGGTGAGGGAGTTGGCTTGTCGGTTGTAGTCCTTGATAGCTCGGACTAAGTCGTTGCAAAACAATTTGTCGCCCATGATCATGTTGATTCGCTTCCTTTCCAGAAGTGGCTATACTGCCTCCGAGCTTCATACCTCCCGAGCTCTTTTTGGTGCATTTGTGTCGTCGTGGTAGCGAGCTTCAGATGGGGACATGTCTCGCTTAGTTAGCTCCTCCAGCTTTTATTTATTAAACAAATTTGTCAGAAGCCATGGCATTCCTCTGTTGTATGACTCGCCGTCTTATGGAATTCGTAGTATTTCTTCGTGTTTTTGGTGTTGTCCTCCCTCGTCCAGGTATTCGACCTTGGCTTGTAGTGAGTCATGCCTCCCGAGCTCCGCTCATGACTCCTTGTTTCTGCAATTTGGTAGGTCTTATGCTTTGACGTTCTCCCTTCGCCTTTAGAATTGCTTGAAGCTCGTTCTTGTTGTAGACAGTTTTTTTGGCATACGCCTTCTTTTCCTCTTCGATTTGGACAAATCGCGAAGCTCGATGGAGGGCGTCTTCCAGTGAAACAAGGCGGTTAAGTATCAAGTCATCGCGGAAGCGTGAGTTGTACCACAAGGCATTACGGAGCGCAACAATACCTGCTTTATCACTCACCATAATGTTAGATATAACATACTTAAACCTGTTGAGGAAGGACCTCAGCGACTCGTCCTTCTTCTGCGACATCGTCCAGTGGTTGGCATCCAAAGCTCCCTTTATAAACATGGAGAAACGTTTGATAAACGCCATTGACAACTGATTGAAGTTATCAATGGATTTGGCCTCCAGGTGTGAGAACCAGTTCAAGGCAGCTTCTGCAAGGTTCTCGAAGAAGAGCTAAGAATGTTCGGCGTCTTTTTTATCGACTCTGAATCGAGCTCGACCCATGGCTATGCAGAACGCCATCATGTGAGCTCAGGGATCTGCCTTTCCCTCATAGGGTGTTATCTTCAACTTAATACTTGGTATACGAGTGTTGATGATTCGATTTGTGAAGGGAGTTTTCAGAGTCTCCTCGATCACTCTGTCGACCTCGGGTGCCGAGCTGGTTGCTTTGTGTATATGAGATTGAATAGTTAGGAGCTCGGCGGTGGTTTGAGCTAGGTATCCCTCAGGGATCGGAGCTCCGAATATGGATATGCGGAGTGCTCCCGATGACATCCCCGTTGGTAGTGTTGTTTATGTTGTTTTGTTCGTCACATATGGTGAAATGCAACCACAAAAGTTCACAAAATATGTGAAAGATCTATTGAATTATCTGGTTGTGAAAGAGTGAAAAAGGATGAGCCCCCCTCCTTCAAGCGTCAAATGATGGAACTCAAGTCCAACTCAGAAAATAGGGTTAGGGTTTTGGTGGATTGCTAGGCAAGAAAGGTTCAAAAGGTCTATTTTGTATTGCTTTTCTCATAGAATATTCAAGGATTACAAAGGAATGTTTAAAACTACGAATACAAAGAAAATGAGCGCTAAGTGTTTTGAGTCAAGATTGTTCTGCCCCTTTTTCCTTGGCCCTCTGCTCCTTTTTATAATGCTCATCTGCAAATCGTAACGGCAGCTCTATTTCCTCCGACAAATCTTCATTCATCAATGCGGGTTGACCGTGCATTAAATTTCTTTTGATTCCCCTTAAATGTGACTTGATTCTTCCTTAAGCTTAAAGCAATTGGGTTTGCCTCCCAGCAGGGCCTACGATCCATCTTTTGTTTAGTTTCTTCTTCCTTCGCTAATGGACCCCAAGACCCAATTTTCTTTATTTGATTTTCTCTAGATCAAATTCGAACCGGGTTTAGGTGGGGTGGAAACCACCTCCAACATAACTTGTGTGTTGACAAAACCCCATCTTCATCTCTACCTTCATCCCTCAGATCATTTCCAAAACTAAAACCAGAGTAAACCGGATTTGGGAAACAAATATGAAACATTCTCTTTTTTTTTTGGGTGAAGACCAGATTTATTACAAAGGTGGGTGGAAACAAGATGATTGTCAAACCTATAAAATTGCAACTAATTTGGTTGCTTTCATTGAATCTTATAGAAGATAATGTAGTTTTAAAAAACGAGAATATGGACAAACATTACTGAAGTTGAGAATTCAAAACCAAGAGAAGCTTTTTAGAGATACTGATAATGGAGATCACTCATGCAGGAGCCAGTTTCACTCCAAGAAGATGATGAACTGCAGCATCTTATCTTCTTGTGTTGCGGTATGTGAAACTTGGGATCTCGTGGCGCAGTTGGATGTTTGTTCGACCTGTTGAACCGTAAAAGGTAAAAACCAAAAACAAAAAAGGAGCAATAATATCACAGCTTTTGCAGATAAGTTCATTTGTTATACGTGTGGTTCTCTCTATTTAGTTGTCTCTAAAACTATATGGCTGCAAAGAGAATTACCACTTGGAAACTATCTCTATAATACTTATAAACTGTCTCATAGAGAAACTCAGACACATAATGCAGCCTGTTATGATCTGCGATGTACATAAGAAAGGAGATTTCAAGAGCAACAGTCTTTTTACCTTCTTGGAATGAATGGCCGATCAAAGTAAGGCATTGGTTGCGCTTTGGGAACCAATTCTTTCCTCAGCCTTCTTATCTCTTCTTCCTCTGCCAACTGAAGAAAAAAGCATACCATAAAATGTTGGATTTATCACATTCACGTAAAGCAAGAGCCATAATCGGACATGGCCACAGCATCTCCTATCAAACTTTACCTTCTGTTGTCTTTCTCTTTCCATTTTGTATTGCTCAATAAAGCTCATCTTCTCGGCAACCTAAAACAACAAATTCACACTTTTAACATGGAGACAGGTAAAGAAATGATGCAGAATTGTTATTGGGAAGACAACCTTGGCTAAAGTACCAAACTTGCCACAATCAACTATTTTTCTTTCTGTCTCAACCCAAACAGCATAAAAATAAAAAGAAAGAGTATGCCCGTAATTTGTTTGACACTATCAACTACATACTGATGTGGACTCCAAAATGAAGACTTAATCACTGCATAAGCAAGCTTTACCTGGTAATCAAACTCTGCACGTTCTACTGCCCGGACATCTGAGTGGAGCGTCAAGTCGACTGGTATTGTGATATCTTTCACAGGAGGCTTAACCAGACACTGAAACAGAAGATAACATTAGAACGTAGCTTGACCATATGCAAACCTCTTCATATTTAACAAGAACATCATCTACTTTCATTTCCCTCTTAACCTCTCCTAGTTCTTCATTTAGATATTAAGTAAAAAAGTTTAAAGGGAGGCAAGACCCATGACAAACAAACAGTTCAAATCCTGCAAATTACCAAGTTACTATTGCTGAATTAAATAGGAAAACAGCATGCTTACCTCAGGTTCATCGGTTGTCCATGGAAGACCTTGAGCAATGGGAATTCTCATCTTTGCTTCTTCCATTGTAATATCGTGAAGCTTCTTTGCAAACTCTTCCTCTTTCATTCTACCTCTTTGCTGCAGAGAAACAAAAGACCAACGAACAGTCAAATCTCGGTTCTACCACGAATCCTGTTTTACATTCTGATCAAAGAAAAACATACCTCAGTTCTAAGTTTAAACGGCTTTAATGAAGTGACCTTAACCTGTTTCTTCTTAGATCTTCTGCTTCCCATCGTAGTCGATGAGTCCAAGCTCTGCCACAGACAGAAATATCAAATGGATACCAATGCCACTATTCCTAACGTTTATTGACATATTATGCAAGACAATTAAGAGAGGCAATTACATTTCTTCTGCTTTTCCTGCAAGCACTTGAACTCCCGCTCAAGACACTGAAACATCAAAGGATAAAACAATTGAGAAGGAGAAAAGATACAGTGAGATGTTTTACTTTTAGTAACCAAGGAACTGACCTGCTGTCCCATGACGAAGAAATGGAAGCATTGGGGTCTAACCCAAGATTCTTAGCTGTCAAGACCAATTCGGATGGACTCCATGGGTTTTGCTCTTTCTCTCCCTCAAACAACTTGAGCTGCTCTCTCACTCCAGGCTTCTTCATATCCTCTGCGCTTTGGTCCTCTTCTTTCTTCTTGGCTGTCTTGGAAAGACTAAAACTTTTCTCAAACGCTTCTACAAGATTCATCACTTTACCGGATTCAGGTAAACTCCGCCGTGATTCTTCCACCACCTTGTCCCTTTGCCTCTTCATTGTCGAAACGCCCATTAGCTCCGGTTCTCCTTCTACTTCATATCCATCTTTCTCCGATTCACTTCGTTTTTTGAAGAACTCTTCTTGCGAAGCTCGCAGAGTCTCGTATGCAACACAGACGCATTTCGTGTTCCCTTTCTTCCTTTCTCCGCATTTACAATCAATCGGCGCTGGATCCTTCTTCCCCATCCTCGAGTTCTTCTTCGCCACCACAACAAACTTCCTCTCTCTGATCCGATTCCGGGGAGAGAAACCCGCCAGGGTAGATTTAGGGTTCGGGCTCTGATTCTTCTGCGCGGATTTCATCGAATTGGCAGATTTCACGAGCGGAGACCTAACCGGACTCGCTTGTGAAACGTTAGGGTTCGAATTTTCCGACGATCTGAGATTCTCTTGAGCCTTGTGCTGAAACTTGCTCCGATCCTTCATCGGAGTTTGCGGCTTCCCGTTCTTCAAAACCAACGACTCCATTGAAGATAAGAACCAAAAACGCAACACGAAAACGAACTGATCGCTCTTGATTTCAGAATTCTACACAAGAAACTTCCTGCAAAGTATGTAAAAGTAAATTGAATAAGAAGAAGATTATAGATTGGGAAGAAAATGTGACCGTTGCAGCGATCATTTTGGACGCTCTTGATAACGGCTAGTCTTTTCTTTTTTTGGTACTTTTTTGAAATAAATAAACTAGATTATATAGAAAGATATCATTTATTTTCTTAATCTTGTCGGTTGGATCAAAGTAAAACTGTGACACTCCAATTGCCAGAAATTTAATGTTTTTAGACCAGATATAAAATTCCAGACTCATTGTGTATTTTTTCTTTTTGCACATGGAAAATGTTTTCTTTTGTAGGCTTTGTTCAACTAAGTGTGTTGTCGAGTTCATGTTATGGTACTCCGGATTTTCGCTTGGTGTTTATGTTGGGATTTTTATACCGATTTATAAATTAAATTACCAATTTAATTCCAAAGACCTTTGAATATTTAATTTAAATCTATATTATATAAAATATATCTGCATATCGCAACATAAAGATTATCTGAATTTGGATCAAGTTTTCTAAACACTCTTAGCGTCGTGTCTCTACTGGTAAACTGAATCGAATCGAGATGCTAGCGTCTTTGAAACTAAACCTGAAAAATTAGACAAACAATTTTGTCTCATATAATTTAGGGTTTTTTTGGGTTTTCCACACAAAATTCATTATTGAATATAAAAAATTTAAACATTCGACATTGCACATTGATTTAAGTGGACCAACAAGTCCATGGATAATGTATGATACATATCTATATACTATTTCATTTATCATATAAATAAAATAATTAAACCCAAATGCAGTTTGATCCAATTTGCTTAGGTGTGTGATCATGTAAAATCGTATAATATTAACAATAGATTCATAATTTATATATTATAAGTGACCTTTAGCAAAATATTATAACCACCAATATTATTCGATTTGCCAAACCTATACACTACAATTTTATTTAGAGTAAAATACAAATGATTTAGGAATATATCCAACAATCTCCTACTTCAACTAGAATCATCTATTCCAAAAGTCCATATGTCCACATATCTCGATTTGACCATAAGGAAAGAGACAATGTCATCCTTATCTAATCAAACCACGTTTATCGAACTCTGATTTATACTGATTAAACAAACGACATTCACCTCGTTTGAGCACGATCATGCATTTTTCAGTATCAAATCTTTCATATGCCAAGAGATATCTCTTCAGTTATATAGGTAGGAAAAATCCCCTCTTGTTTCATCCATGTTTCTTATACACTTTATAATACACGCGATCAATGTCTTTATGATCACCCTTTACGACTAACATTTGTCAAAGTCAAAGTGAAATAATCCATCTATAAGAAAGCATGACGAACTCATTCAAAGGACTATACTTTATAGTTATAATGAGAAACTCTAGTAACGTCCACATAACAATATTCTTGAAAAGTTCTCATTGCAGGTCAGTCCAATAATGTGTTCTCCAACGCATCTGTCTATGTGATTGACTTTAGCACAACATATTAATTACTCCATGAAACTTAGTCATCAGTCACCTCATATACTAGTCATTCATAGCTATTGATGTTCATGCTTAATAACCTTACTATGGGCCTTAATAATTTATGTCATATATCACTTATAGATTTCATGATCAAGCCACGTACTTGGTTACCTATAAGAATGAAATAAATTATTTTGTGATCATTATTCAATTATCTAGTAGCTCAATAATACTGAAACAAATTTTATTAATTTTAAATAAATCAAATATATGTATACATAAACATCATATCTTAAAATAAAACCTTCACTTGAATTAAGATCACATCTTTATAAACCTAATGTCAATTGCAGCAAAATGATTCTCATGCTTAGGCTGCAGAAGACATTTTGTCAAAGGATGAACAACATTTGAATCCGTTAGAACTTTGCTAAATTTCACATCTCCTCTATCAACAATCTCGGGAATGAGGTGATAACATCTTTGTATGTGTTTGGATTTATGGTGTGGTCAAGGTTCTTTCGCTGAGCAATGGCACCATTATTATGACAGTATTGTCCACTAGACTGTAAATACTAGGAACCAAACCTAGTTCAATAATGAAATTCTTAATCCAAACAACCTCTTTAGCTGCTTCAACAGCAGCTATGTACTTAACCTTTGTTGTAGAGTCTGGGACGGTGCTTGAAACTCTTCCAGCTCACTGCTCCTCCATTTAGGCATAAAACAAACCCAAACTGTGATAAGAAATAATCTTTGCCAGTATGAAAGTTATCATTTGTGTAACCACTCACAACTAGTTCCTCACTTCGTCCATAAACAAAGAACTTATCCTTAGTTATTATTAAGTACTTAATGATGTTCTTAATTTCCATTCAGTGACTCTGATCATCTGGATTAGATTGGTTTCTGCACGTCATGCTCAAAGCACATGCAACATCTGACGAGAGCATAACGTGGCATACACGATGGATCCTATAGCAGAAGCATACAAAATCCTACTCATATGTTCTCGCTCATTAGATGGCGGAGGACAATGAGTCTTGCTAAGAACTCTTCCATGAGACATTGGTAGAAAGCCTTTCTTGGACTTATGCATTTTGAATCTGTGTAAGATCTTATCAATATAAGTATCATGTTCAATATATCTCTATATATCCTTACTCCAAGAATGTAAGAGGCTTCTCCCATGTCTTTCATCAAGAAACAACTTCCTAGCCAAATCTTAACATACTAAACCAAAGGAATATCGTTCCAATCAACATTATGTCATCTACGTACAATATCAAAAAGACAAATGTGCTCCCACTAGTCTTCTTGTATACCCATGGTTCTTTTTCGTTTCTAGCGAAATCAAACTCTTTGATTGCTTTACTAAAACAAAGATTCCAACTCTGGGATGCTTGCTTCAGTCCATAAATGGGACGATAAAACTTGCATACCTTACCAACAGTTTCAGGAGCTGTGAAATCTTGAGGTTATGTTATGTACACATCCTCTTCAACATATCCATCAAGAAAATTGGTTTTCACATCCATTTACCGTATCTCATAATCGTTATAGGCAACAGTAGGTAGAAAAATCCGAATGGACTTAAGCATTGCAACTCGAGAGTATATTTCATCATAGTCAATACCATGAATTTGTGTGAAACTCTTAGCTACAAATCTAGCTTTGTGTATCTGAATATAACCATCCTTGTCCCTTTTCTTTTTGAAAATTCATTTGCACTCAACGTCTTTGACGCCATTAAAAGAAATTAGTAAAGCAGGATGAACGAATATACAGTAAGATGCCCAATGAGAGAAAGGCATACAAATATAGCATCTGTTAAAGGATTTTTTCTTTTGTATATATTTTTGTTACTTCAGGTTTGATTTCGATTCAAGATTAGGTGTGGACGTTCAGGTATCCGTTCAGATTGATTTAGTTTCAAATTTACAAGGTTAAAATTTCAAGTCTCATTCTTGTATTTATATTTTCGGCTCGAGTTCGATTTGGGATTTTGTGGGTTTGGTTCAGACCTATTTAAATTATGTAAAAAAGTTTTAAAATCAATATATATTTAAAAACCTCAAAAATCCAAAAAGAAAAGTAATATACAACAAATAAATTTGAACTATGTATGATAAAGTACCTAAAATTAACAAAAAAAATCGGTTCGATTGGATATTTGGGTGAAAAATCAGTAGATATTTTGAGTATTTATGATACTTCGAATTATTTTATCTATTTTTCGGATAATTTTAAGTATTTTTCGTTATTTTTGGATAATTCAAATAATTTTTAGATTTTTTCAAGGTGTTTCATATAATTTTAGATATTTTCGATATCTTTTAAATATTTATCTAAAACTAACGAACATATTTATTATTGTAATTCTGATATTTTTAAATATTCGAAATATTTCAGTTCGGGTCAAATTCCATCTTCATGTATTGAAATTTCCGGGCATTTTATCAGCTTCATTTCGATTTAGTACTATTTTTCGAGTAAGATTCGGTTCGGTTCTTCCATATTCAAGAGTACATTTGTTCATTTGAAAAGTTATAATGTATTGTGTCGGTAGGTCTGTTGTATTCAACAAAACTTTTGAGCATATAAATGAAATTAAATAACTACCTTTTGCAATATATCTAGACGAAAACGACATAGCGAATTACAAGGTCATTTTATAATCAATTTTGATAAAAATATGTATGATGATTTTGGACCTATACAGTTAACCACTTATCAAATTAAAAGATGCATAAACTGCTTATATTTTCTTTGTTCATCATACATATGACACTGAACTTTAGTACAGAATCGAATCGGTAAATATTAAGTTAACGAAACAAAATTTAAGATGTTAGCTTTTACGTTTTATCACTGTCTAATAATCTTGTCGGAATATATTATTTACGTTTTTTTCTTCATATTATTTACGTTCTACTTCCTCTGTTTCGTAAAAAGTGTCATTCTGACATTTTCACACTAATTAAGAAAACTATTAAAAAGTCGTATTTACCCTTCATTAATACATTTAAAAAATTCTCTCTCTATTTAATACAATAAAGTGAAGGTTAAAACCGCAAGTTTTTTATTAAATTTGCATCGAAAATGTAAAACGACGCTTTTTGTGAAATAAAACTAAAACCTTAAAATGATACTTTTTTTTAAGAAAGAGAGGGAGTATCGATTAAATTTTTGATTTTGAATAAGCTTGTATCAATCATTTAAAGAGGAAAGATGAAAAAGCCAAACTCTTTCCTTAACCATGAAAATAGGTGGGAGACAGTGTATAATAAGCTCTGTATAAAACAAGCCCTAAACTCAAGGTCAAGACACCAACTAATTAATTAATTTTTCATTAAGCATACTTTTAAATCTTAATAAATTATGATATTTTTGTTTATTTATTTTTGTGGTTTTTGGAATAAATATGTTTAGATCCACCGGCAAAATCACTGAGAACAAAAAGCTCTCTGTATTCCTCTCAGTTCGTTCTAATTTTTTTTTTGTTCATTTTTTCTTCTTCTTCCTCAGCTCTCTCATATTGAATCTTCATTTCTGCGAGGACTTTTCAATGTCTGCTTAAGACGTGAATTTGTTGCAAACCCATTTGGATTCTGGTATTGGTTGACGCAATCATTAAGGAGTTAGGCGGGAATCTCAAAAAAATTCGGATCTTCCACTGGTGGTCGGGAATCAAATGCGGTCTGCGAGAAGACGAAGAGCGATAAGGAAGCAAAGAGAGATAGGTTCGGGAGATAGAGAAAAGTGTAGATCGAGAATCGGGATCGGATCTGATGTTGGGTTTGGGATTATGTGCGGCGGCGTCAGGAATTAGGGTTTTGGATTGGGTTTTCGTTTTCAGTGTAGTGGGCTTGCAGGAACAAGGATGCAACTTCACATATCGCCTAGCATGAGAAGCATTACGATTTCGAGCAGCAATGAGTTTATTGACGTGATGAAGATCAAGTTCGCAGCTCGTCACATCTCTTACCGAACCCTCTTCCACACCATCTTAATCCTCGCTTTCTTGTTGCCTTTTGTCTTCATCCTTACCGCTGTTGTTACCCTCGAAGGTGTCAACAAGTGCTCCTCTATTGGTAACCCACCTGTTCTTTCCTTTTGTTCCTCGTGCTTGTGTTCTGATCTTGAATTTTACGATTCTAGATTAGGATTCCAGCTTATTATTGTCACTAGCATCTTGTTAGGTTTCTTTCATTCAACTACATTTCTTGGGATATCTTACTTGGCTGGGGCTCAAGTCTACAAAGTTTTAGCCTTTTGGAATTTTCTTGTCAGGTCCCCACAACCAAATTTTCAGGGAACTGTATATATTATTTTCACTATCTATTTCTCTCATTTTCCCGTTAATGCACTTTGTTTGGATTCTGGAGTTGAATGACAATTTGTGCATTGTTCTCTTCTTTTGGTTCTCTGGAGTTGATATCTAGATTTGAAACAAACTGGATGAGTCTTAGGTTATTTTTCCTTCACATGCTTCTATATGCTGTTTGACGATATCTCGGCGGCGCTACTTTTATTTTATACGGTTTAGGATGTTCATTGTTGAGTTTTTTTTTTCCATCCAAGACTGGCTCTCAATTGAATGATCTGCTTTTGTTTATCTACCCAGTGCTCTCATTCATGTTTCTTCCCCTTTTCTTCTTACTTTCAGATTGTTTAGGGAGACGGTTAGGTCCACGTCTTCTTGGTAGGGTAGATGATTCAGAGGTGAGTGGTTGCTTTCTTTAGTCTAATATTTTTAAGTATCTTTTCATGTTCTTCAATGATGTACTTTCCCTTGCTGCAGAAACTAGCTAGAGACTTTTATAAAATTCTAAATGAAGTAAGCACTCAAGAAATTCCAGATGGTTTGAATCTTCCTAATTCTTTTAGTCATCTTGTTTCGGATATGAAGAATAACCACTACGATGCAATAACATTTGCGTTTGTGCTGCGAGCCATGGTACGCTTTGTCGAATATGAATATGTTTCTGATCCTCCATAATATGCCTTGCATAAAATTGCAGACATTTTTTGTTTGTGGAAATCTGTAACATTTATCCGTGGGTCCTGAAATTGTTAAGTTGATTTTGTTTTCTGAATTTGGATGAGATCTACGACTGTTAATTCTTGTTTCTCTCTAAAGTGAGTATATAAATTAGAAGCTAATTTTATGTGCAACGCTTTTATTTTCCGTGAACAGATGGAGAAGTATGAACGGGATATTAGGGAATCTAAATTTGCAGAACTTACGAACAAGCACTTTGCAGCAAGTTCAATTCCCAAAGGCATTCATTGTCTCTCTCTGAGACTCG
Organism: Anastatica hierochuntica; assembly: GCA_900406275.1. Classification (NCBI taxonomy): domain Eukaryota; kingdom Viridiplantae; phylum Streptophyta; class Magnoliopsida; order Brassicales; family Brassicaceae; genus Anastatica; species Anastatica hierochuntica. The sequence goes on along the minus strand of OVAN01008574.1, from coordinate 2,944 downwards.
CAGATGAATATTCCTCCAATGCTCATGCTCGTAGACAGCTTCCTTCACCAGAGTTTCTCCCTGTTCTTTCGGATAATTCTTACCACCATTTCATTCTTTCCACGGACAATATCTTGGCGGCATCAGTTGTGGTCTCATCTGCTGTACAGTCATCTTCAAAACCTGAGAAAATTGTTTTTCACATCATCACAGACAAGAAAACCTACACGGGTATGCATTCATGGTTTGCGCTTAATTCTGTGGCACCTGCTATTGTGGAAGTTAAAGGCGTTCATCAATTCGACTGGTTGACGAGAGAGAATGTTCCGGTTTTGGAAGCTATGGAAAGCCATAAAGGTATCCGGAATTATTACCATGGGAATCATGTAGCTGGGGCAAACCTCACTGCAATAACTCCTCGAAAATTTGCTTCAAAGTTGCAGTCTAGAAGTCCAAAATACATATCTCTGCTCAACCATCTTAGAATATATATACCGGAGGTAAATCTTTTATGCCCTTGTTTAATTCTGCCAGTTTCCTCTGAAGTCATTTGCCAATTCCCTCTTTTTTTTTTTTGGAACAGCTATTCCCGAACTTGGACAAGGTGGTCTTCTTAGATGACGATATAGTGGTCCAGCGAGACTTGGCTCCACTTTGGGATGTTGACCTTGGTGGTAAAGTCAATGGAGCAGTAGAAACTTGCCGGGGTGAAGATGAATTGGTGATGTCAAAGCGCTTGCGGATATACTTCAATTTTTCTCACCCGCTCATTGCAAAGCATTTGGATCCTGAAGAATGCGCTTGGGCATATGGTATGAATGTCTTTGATCTACAAGCTTGGAGGAAGACAAATATTAGAGAAACATATCACTCTTGGCTTAGAGAGGTAACACTATCAATGAAACCTACACTCTTTTGTTTTTCTTTTAGTAGAGTCTTCAAGTTACCTAACACTCGTACTTTGTTTGCTTTTGGTCTCGGAGCAGAATCTAAAGTCGAATCTGACAATGTGGAAGCTTGGAACCTTGCCTCCTGCTCTTATTGCGTTTAAGGGTCATGTCCACATAATAGACCCGTCATGGCATATGCTTGGGTTAGGCTATCAGAACAAGACCAACGTGGAAAATGTCAAGAAAGCTGCAGTGATCCACTATAATGGCCAATCGAAGCCATGGCTGGAGATTGGTTTTGAGCATCTCCGCCCATTCTGGACGAAATACGTCAACTACTCCAATGATTTCATCAAGACCTGTCACATCTTGGAGTAGCAAATCCGAAACTTTGAGATGATCTTGAAGATATTTTACAGGTGTAAAAGACAGAGGAAGACATGAAACACAAGCACTGCAGGTTTTTTACTTACTCTAAAGATTCAGAAATTTAGTTTGCCACATACATAAGAAACTTGTTGCAGCCAAGGGGGAAGCTGCATAAGAGGGAGGGAGAGAGAGAGAGATAA